>BPLS01000598.1:816839-908907 GCA_019656275.1 Rhododendron kiyosumense
CTAGAAACTGAAATTAGGTGACTTTTGCACAGGACTATGTCCAATAAGTTGAATTTGATAAACAGTGAGTTGGAAGTGCTCTTTTTATGTGGTGGAACTTTGTCTAAGTGCTGAAATCTACATTTTACTGCTAAAAATTTATATTTGAAGTCACTAGTTCATGTTTGGTACATTTGGGGTGATGGCTAGAAGCAAAGCTATGAACAGAATTTAATTGAGTACATGGTTAGTTTGTAGCATTTTTGACTGTGCATAAAGTATACTTGGCAATAGTAAACTTTTTTGGATAATTTGGCACTTTTGGTTTGTATTATGAAAGATAATGTTGGAATGGTTTGTGCTTGATAAATTGAAACATCTCTTAAGTTTAATTGAGTACATGGTTATGGTTTTATCCTTATTGCTCATTGTTATTCTCAAGTTATGGTTGGAAGATTGGGAGGGCAGCTTGATTACATATTGCTGCTAACTTAAGTTTAAGAGTATTAGGTTGCCAAGGAGGATTGGACACCATAGAGGCTTTGCTTTTGTAGAGTTTGGCACAAAACAAGAGGCAAATAATGCCATACAAGCTCTTTCAAGTACTCATTTGTATGGTCGGCATCTGGTATGTAGTATTTTATTAGCTCCTCAAACATTTTTACCTTCCTATATATATAGAACACAGAAAAAAAAGCTATAATGGCCAAAACTTTTACATTTAGGTTCTAGAAAGAGCAAAAGAAAGGGAGATCTTAGAAGATTTACGGGCTAAAACTGTTGCTCAATTCAGTGATAGCCAAGATGGGATGAGTTCAATCATGCCTTTGTTCATATGGCGTGGCCAATGGAGAGAGCCATCTGTAGTCAATGACTATATGGGATCACTTGATGGTGGAGCATATCAGGAAAAGTATCAACACATCTCAGTCCTTGGTTGTCAACACTAACTATGGGACCAATAGCTTTGCAAAGACTAGTGGAGACTCAGAAAGGCAGTAAAAGGGATTGAAGCAATTCAAGTGAATCAAAGGCCAAGGAAAATGATCAATTTGTTGTAGTTTGGAATATACTAAGCTTTGTAATATCAAGTTGTAGTATTGCGAAACCTAACTTCATATGTAATTGATATCAATATGTACTAAGCTTTGTAATATCAAGTTGGCTATCTTATCTGATAGAACTATGAAATCAACAAGCAATCAAGTCATTACAGAAGCAGAAAGAAAGTAAAGAAGTGGTGCAATTTTATGAACAAAAGTAGAATGCGTCACATTAAAAAAGTCAACTTGAAATAGAAATCTCCAAACGGTCTATCTCATGAAAGGTTTTTACAAGACCAACAAGCAATTAGGTCTTTCAAGGACACAAAAGGGGACACGGGACATAGGACACGATATGGATAACTTTCAAGGACACAAAAGAGGACACAGGACATAGGACACGATATGGACAGCTTTCAAAGACACAAAAGGGGACACAGGCCGTAAAACAATAGTTCTATTCATAAAATCGCACCACTTTAATTGTTGTTGACGATGGGTTATTATTTTTTATTAATGGAAATGGACATAGACGTGTTAGAATGTCAAATTGGCTGTGTGTATTCTTTTTGCTCCTGTTTTATGTTTAGATCATGATATTATTATTATTATTGAACATGAGATTCTATTCAATTCGACATTATCATTTCGTGGCCGGGGAATAACAGTCAATGGAGTTTGGAAGGTTGAAGCTGGTCACTTAAGATTCTATTCAATTTGACATTAACCTTTTCCCTAGATTGGGGGATTGAAAGTTTGGAAGGTTGAAGTTGAATTCATAGTTCCATCAGATAAGTTTTTGAAAGATTTTTATTTTATTTTATGGAGGATGATTTGGTCAGTTCAAGGTGTTATCGATAGCTAAGAATAAAAGCAAAATAGTACTAATTTTTGAGGTGAATTCAGTCAGCAATATAAATATTGGAATCATGCTAGTGTATTTTCTAAAAAAATTCCGGCATAGTCTCCCCTGTTTTTTATCATAACCCGACGTCTTGCGTCTCAGTCAGTATAGCAAAAACAACAATAGAAACAACATGAGGTTATGCACAAGCCCACGCCGGACATTTCACATTCTAAATCACCATTCACAAGCCACATTCATAGGCTACAATGGAAGTTAGATTTAGCAAAACTAAAACTTGATGCTATAACTTGATATTCCAACAAACTACAACTTTATATTTCAAATTACAACAATTGATCACTTTCTTGAACTTTGATTCACTTAAATAGCTTCAATCTCTTTCAACGACATGTGGCATCTCAAAGTTGTTGAGCTGCCAAGAGGAGTCATTTATGTGCCAATATCTCTCTGTTTAAACTCATGAATCATCTCGGTCGCTACAGCTTTGTGAGCTCCAAGCATATGTATTTGGGTAAATTGGGTCCAAGTTTATTTGTTGGCTGCAAGCCCTAGCAGTTCTTTCTCCTCGAGCCCTTTCAGTGGTCCCAGTCTGCAACGATATGAGTTGTGTTTTGCCAATGCATTTATGAAATTCTTGATCTGCAAAATCACCACCATATCAGCAATGCTTCAGAAAGCTCATATATTGAAACAGATTTGGGAAAGACAAATAATTGCTTTCACGGGTGTAGTCTTGAGAAAAATTTGACATGGTTCCCTTTCTTTATGGCCTAGCCCAATGCCTCACGTCTCAAACTAAGAACGGCAATGCAATAAACTTACAACAACATTGGTAATTATAAAGAGAAGAAGGCGAAAATCATCAGGTTTCTAACTCTTTTTTAACCACTACAACAAATTCATAACCTTTCAACCCTTCCCAACCACCGACTAATGGTTATGGATCAGCAAACAATACACTAAATGGAAAGTCAAACTTAAGGCATAACAACTTGAGTCACTGACTTAAAATAAGTTACAACTTCTGCAACTAAAGAGTAATTACATAATTACTTTACTAATAACTTACACGATGATGAAAATAAGTGTTTCTAGGAGAATAGCACAAACAAACCCGAGGATGCCTCCAGCAGCATTCTGAAAAGAATTAGAGAACTATCAATTATTGTAGTACCAGATGAACCAGAAAGATTAGAGAACAAAATGAAATATCTGATTGGCAAAAAAGGAGATTGTGTTTAGTAGTTCCCGAGTGGATTAAAAAGGTACATGAACTTAGAAAGGTGCTCTGAAAATACCATAACAGGACTATGGTTAAACAATGCTCGGAATGCAGCTAGGGATGTACACGGTCCGGATTGGTCCGGTTCTCTTGAAAACCAGTAACCAGACCATTTTAAACAGATCTAGGAAATTGAGAACCAAAACCTAACCACTATATGAGTGGAACCTAATCAGAACCAAACCGCAAAACCGGCCCGGTTTTGGTTCGGTTTCGGTTCCGATTCTTTCCAATTAGCATCCAAACCTATCACCGGTATGTGAGAAAGAGAGACGTGAGATTGAAATTATAAAGACTAATCTATTAAATTAGGTTGCAAATAATTGAAAGAATAGAAAGGTAATCTATTAGAATAGAAAAAGAAGAAAGAAAATAAAAACTTTCATAACAAATGAGATTTCATCTCTAAATAAAATAAGTTTAGCAAGACAGAGATTAACCTACCAAATTACACACGTACATTTATTTTTATATAATTATATATATTAGTTCTAAACGGTTCGGTCCGGTTCTAACCACGGTTCTTTAATTGAGAACCAGTAACCAAACCAAAATTAACGGTTCTTGTTTTTTGGAACCATAACCGGACCGCAAAACCGCAGAACCGGACCAAATAGGACGGTTCGGTCCGGATCGGACCGGTTTTACGGTTCGGGCGGTTTTCTTGAACATCTCTAAATGCAGCATATCCAAACAAATAGCCAGTAAACATAGTCACCACCACATTGTGCAAATCAGAAACAACCATGCAAAAATTTCTTGAATCGAAAGGCATGCATGCATAGGTGATAAGGGTCGAAATCTAAATCCTAAAGAGAATGAACAACAAATATTCTTCCTTAGAACAACCAAAATCTTAAAGAGAATGAATACCCCAAGCCACTAACTGTGGTTTGGTGGTTGATTAACTAAATGTACAAATTCTTGCAAACCATTCATATAGACCGACAAAATGGTATCAATTTACAAAGATGACAAGCACATTAAACCAAACCACGATTCTGGGTTTAACAACTCCAATTTAGGGTTTCTCATATTTTTGAATTAGGAGTTTCTCAAATTTTCGAATTAGGTTTTTTTTTGCAGCACAACAATTTAGAGTTTCTCAAATTGATGAGGATGAGGAGTAAATAGTGGGGTAATCTATCTATCTGAAACAAGGAGAGAGAGAGAGACCTTCGTCGGGGATAGCGTCGGGTGTCCAGAAGCCGGTGGTGGTGGCGGTCACCAGCGATGGGGGAGCTGCTGGGGTTGGATAGTGGTGGTTGCCGGTGGTGGTGGGAGGCCCTCCCTCGCTTCTGTGGTCTGTATTTTGATAGTAAAAAGGGAAGGGAAAGCGACCCAGTTCGCAACTTTTTTTTTATTATTTACAAAACGACATCGTTTTGTGCTGAGGTCATGCTGACGTCAACAGTTGTGTGAGTTGTTGTATAGAAATTGTTGTGTGAGTAGCATTTTTATCATAATTTTGGGTGATGTGTGAACATTTGAGTCAGAAAGCGGAAAAAAACGCGGATAGGTGCAAAGTGTATTGCAGAATCCGTTTTTGAATGGATGCTGTAATGGAGCTGCACACGAGCCACGAGGTATCAAGGACTTGTGGGATGGGTGTTAGGGCATCTCCAGCAAGGTCGCCATTTGCTCCGGCAAGACAAATTCCCGAGCGAAACCATCAAAATCAAGCTTCCAGCAGCCTCGCCACGAACTCGCCAGTTGCTCCTCGCTCATTTGAGCGAGTACGGAGGCTCGCTTGGCCAGACAGATCGGAGACGATGGCTACTCTCCGTTTTCCGGCGACAGCGGCTTCAATGGAGACTTAATCCTAAAATCGTTTTGAGCCCAGAGGATTGTAGATATCGTCGAGACGATTCCAACGCCACCGATTCCGTCGGCAACTGAGGTCACCGGAGCTCTCATGCGCCGATCAAAGGCCACGCATGGGAGAGAGTGAGATCTACTCTCGCGCGTGTTGAACACGCGCCAGTCTGAATATATATTTTTTTACTTTGTTGAGTTTCTTATTGAGGCTGTTGGGTGGTGGACATGTTTTGTGGCTAGCCAAGAGGAAAATCCTATGGTAAATGGCTAGAATTATGCTTATATTGCTGGAGATGCTCTTACCGTGTTAGGCTTGGGTTTCTACTCCCTCTCTCGCTCCGTGCAAACATCTAGATCTCTGCAAGCAGTGGATTTTGAAGAGCCTTTTGTATCATCCCCTTCTCATAATGTCTCAATCCTTTTTGCTAAGCATCTATTGTCAATCCCTCTTTTAACTTTAAATTCTTATTTTTACTGAACTACTATTGTTTAGTAGCCAAAATTACGCACTTTTGCTTATCGTAGGATCGCCATGCAATTATTGTATATTTCATTACTTGTCTTGCTAATAATATTGATTTTTCTCTATTTTTCCAAATCATCACTCGGAAGAGAAATACCAAGAAGAAGGGGAAAATGAAAATGGAAGACAACGTTTTTTTTCTTGTTTGAGATACCTCATTGAAGAGATCAAAAAGTTTGCTTAACAAAGATACACATTGATCTTTACAATAACCTTCAAAAACTAAGGCACCAAGTAGAACCGACGCTTGCATGGAAGAAATCATAGTCCATAATCAATTTCTCATTTCATAATGAGAGTGGATGTTGTCTTCATAGTAAAGCTATACAATATTTTTCAGTTGCTTACTCTGATCTCACCAAGTCAGCCACGTACCAAATACCAAAACAGTATCAGCGGAAGGCCACGTAATGGGCACGTAGCAAAATGATAAGCCATCTTGGCTTCTCTCTCTCATTTTGTGACACACACACGCACAACTTACTTGATTTAATTGATATTGCGCGGAAGTAGTGTTTTTGGCATACACAGGTTGATCGGAGGAATAAACCACGTTTAGATGCCATGGATAGCACCCAAGTGTATCCAAGTACCCAAGGCCACATGACGCTCCACCACTGAGTCCCAAAAGAGTCATGAAATGAAGCATCGGAGAGTGCTCGGGACATTGAATGGCTGAGGGAAGAGCAATGGAAAAGGAAGAACAAGCGATTGCCCAAGCGGTACTAGTACCACACTTGGTACCGGTACCTAGAGATGGCAATTCAACCCGCCCCACCCCGAACGGGGTGAGTTTTTGTTAAACTTTTGGGGTATCGGGTCGGGGTTGGGGGAAATTTGAAGAAACTTGGTCGGGTAGGCATTACCCCGTCCCGATACCCGCCCCGAACTGCCACGAAATTGTTTTATGTATAAAAATCTATTTCTATTCTTGTATTTTTACCCTTACAACTTAAATACCACATAAAATTTTAACTATTTCTTTCATTTTGCTTTTAGATACTCTCTCGTTCCTTTTTAAGTATCCAGTTTTGTAATTCCAACTTATTAAGGAGACATCATCATTACATCTTTCACATTAATTTTTATCTCCAGTTTTTTTATTTATCCTCCATGAAGACATCGTCATTATACTTTTACTCACTAATTTTTCAAAATGGAATTTATTTTGATGGGCAAACAAAATACACATATTAAAGGACAGCCCAAAATAAAATACTGGACTCTAAAAAATGGACGAAGGGAATAGTAGATTTTGATTAAGTTGTAATAATTATTTCGTAAACTTTTAGTATTATTTTTGCACACTTATTTTGGAGTCTAAAACATATGTTTTCAATAGTTTTTTTAAAAAAAAGGAGCGGGGTGGGATGGGGCGGGTAGATAAACTTGGTACCCAATAGGGGCGGAGTCAGGGGTACCCATACATTATCCGATCGGGTTTTGGGGGCGGGGTTGGAGAAAATACAAAATCTCTACTCAATAAGCCTCATCCATTATCTATTTTGAAGGTTTGGAGATGGAGAGCATCTCCAACTCATCCTCCATAGTTAAAGTTTTGCCCTTTTAGGTGTTTTGGACTTGGCTCATTAACTTTTTTTTTTTTTCCCATCCAACTTCTGGTTGGATTCCCCTCCTCCTCCCCCTCCCCCCAACTTGATTAAATTATCTTTTACCAAGTTTTCTTAATAAAATTGTTACTTTTTCCAATAAAAAAAATCCATATTCCATAACTCCAAATCTCCTTCCATTCCACCATTTTGAAGGAATTATGCATTCCAACTCATCCTCCATATTTACCTCCATTTTGGAGAACTAATTTTCACCATCCATATTTAGAGTACCAAAAATGTATGGAGGATCTCCTCCATTTCAGTATTCATCCTTTTCATATCCCATTTTAATCATCAAATTGGTTTTGGTACATTTATCTTTCGTAAAATTGGTACTCCCTCCGTCCCTAAATAAGTGTCCAGCGCGCAAAACTAGGCCTTACAAAATATGCATGTTTTTCATTTAAAAATTTAATTTTTTTTCACAATCTAATAAAACTCATTGCTATCTATTGATTTGTGAAAAAAATAAACGAAGAAGATACATCTTTTTGAAGGCCTAGGTTTGCGCGTCAGACACTTATTTAAGGACGGAGGGAGTACCAATCAAAAGATATCTACAATATCTTTAAAATAAGACCAATCTTGATTATTTTTATTTATAACAATAGAAATTTGATAATTTGAATTTTGGAGGGAAATTAATACTCCATCCGTCCCCT
Source organism: Rhododendron kiyosumense (assembly GCA_019656275.1). Lineage (NCBI taxonomy): Eukaryota > Viridiplantae > Streptophyta > Magnoliopsida > Ericales > Ericaceae > Rhododendron > Rhododendron kiyosumense. The sequence continues at coordinate 824,628 of BPLS01000598.1, forward strand.
TTTTAAGGTCCAATATTCCATTTTGGGTTGTCCCTTAATAAGTGTCCATTTTGTAAAGTTAGTGAGTAAAGGTTCGTACATTTTCTATTTTGCCCCTAAAAGTAGATTCCATTTTAAAAAGTTAGTAAGTAAAAGTGAAATGGAGATTTCTCTATGGAGGGTAAATAGAAAAAGTGGAGGTAAAAGTTAATGTGAAATGTATAATGATAATGTTTTTTTAATAAGTTAGAGTTACGAAACGGGACATTTAAAAATGGACGGAGAGAGTAGAAGTTTGAAATTTGAAGTGAATTTTTTTAAAATATAGAAAAAGAAATAGAGCATTGGGTTGGATTGGAGTTGTTATGAATAGTAAAACCCTCTAAATCTACTTTATAATCATACAATATAGAAAAAGATATGTATAATGTTTGAGTTGGAGATGCTCCAATCTCTCCTCTTATTGAAGACTCCCTTCGAGCTGCGAAGGTGAGTCTGTTGGGCACTAGACAGTTCTCTCTTCCAATTTAATGCGCTCGTCCAGGGGTAGACAGAGCCTCCAGAAGTAGAAACCTTTAGTCGAGCACTAAACGACTCTCTCCTAAATTTATTTAACTTGGGGCCTCTGATGACAAATTAGATTAGTCTCCAATACAACAAATTTCATCACTAAAATTTTTGCTTCGTCGTCAATGCTTCCAAGCAAATGTTCCTCGTGAAAAAAATATCAATTTTCGTCAAACACGGGGCCATGTGGGCCTTGTCCCGAGTCCCGAAACTCATGTTGTAGTCCCGAGTCCCGAAACTCACGTTGTAGAGCTCCACATGTTAAATAACCTCGGAAAACATCAAGTCTATCGGACATCATTAGCTTAGTAAATAAACCTAAACATTCAGTTGTGCATTTTTTGAACTTTTGTTCCCACCACTTAGCTTTGGTTGTCATCTGTTTCCCCTCCCCATTGTTTTAACCTGTCTCCAACAATACCAGCCTGCATTTTGCACAAGATTAAAATCTATCTTCAATAAATTTCACTTAAAAAAATAATCCGAGCCTTATGATTAGGGAGGAGGTTTATGCGAGTAGTTAAGTACCTCATTATTCCAATTCGTTCGGCATATCATCCATATGATAATGCAAATTTCTAGCAATATTCCAGCCAGAACTCCACACCAAATTCCCTGAAAATATTTCAGGGGCAATAAATATATGAGATTATTGAGATTTCAACCGAAGGTTGGTTCATTTTCATTTAACCAAGGCTGGTTGGTAACCATTTCAACTAAAGAGTAATCATGAGCATAGTTTTCAATATGAGGCTTTCATAAATATGAGGCTGTCATAAAAGAAAACTAATCTAACAGAGATTTGCTTATAGAGGAGGGTTATTTGGTGCTAGTATGAGGTGACTGAGGATATACAGCTGACTTCCAATCAAACCTCAAAGATTTCTAAGGGCATTTTGATGGTAGATATAAAAAGACTGATTTATTTTAATCTCTTGTATTCTTTTTTTGAGTTTCATTAAAATTCCATTGATGTTCAGAAAAAAAAAAAAAAGAAAGAAAAAAAGAAGAGAAAATTGTATGTGCTAACAACACTACAAGTCTAACATAGTCCAGCTACAATTTCGATTATTTCTACAGGACAAGGGGGCTATATACCTGAATGCCCATGTTGAACTTGAAGGCCATAAGCAAACACAGAGGAATCCCAAGCAAATAGTAGCACCCCAAGTTCACATAAGCCACATAAGCTTGCCACCCTGCTCCAATGGCCACCCCTGCACTAATAGCATTATTTAATATAGTCAATAATATGTACTATAGAGGGAAAAGAAAAAAACATGATTACGCACGTTATGAATCAATGAAAATTTGTTTAGATGGATTAAATTAATATAAAGGAAAATGATCAGTAAACCAAAGAACTAAGTCATTTGTTCATTACGTGCCTGCCAGAGGATACTGAACATTGCAGAGAAAAATGGAAATTCCTAGCAATGGGACGAGCTCAGATACAATCTCTTGGACTTGGGTATCAGTGGAAAACCAGAATGTATATTGCTTTGCAGCAACGCAAAGAATAATTCCAAGGAAGAGACCAATCAAAATGGAAGTCACAGCAAGAACTAGGGCTGAGAATCTCGCTGCTTTGGGGTGGGATGCTCCCAATTCATTCGACACCCTTACACTGCATCAACATCTATACATATCAGCTTTCATGTCGAGTTAATTTTTCTTGTTGAAATTTTGTTGGAGTAGCTTTTTGAATCAAAGGACAAATTTAAAACGGCATTGGCGTATATGCTTCAAACCTTATGGCAGCACTTAATCCAAATCCAACCATATTAACGGTCCATCCCATAATGTTTAGACTGCAAAAATTCAAGTATGCAAGCTTAGTTTATACTACAATGCAAAAAAAGAAGAAGAAAAGAAGCAACAAAGTTGCAAGAAAATTGTAGACAATACCAGCTATCTCAATGTCTCAAATGCCATATAACGATTATGACCATATACAAGGCATTACAAAGAACATGGCCATATAGAAGGCATTACAGTATAAATATGTTTTAGTTTCAAAGGAAATGTCAACGATTATACAAAAAAAATAAAAATAGCTCATATGTCCATGTATAGTGACTCAAAGCAGATTTTCTAACATTAACCAATATAGGGTATGGTTGAGTTGAGCTGGCTCTTTTTTCTAGATTAGAGGTATGAAAGGATGATGGGCTCTTAGGTTAGGACAAGAACTATGATAATATCAATGTGCATAACTTACCATATGCCTGATGCATCCACCGCAACTTCAGCATTCTTTAAATATCCAGCAAACAGAACAAGCCCCATGACGTACCAAGTTCCTAAGCTGTATAATTTCGGAGAAATAAAAGTCAAAGCTATAACCATCGACATAGGCCTATTACCTTTACATTGATCAACTAAATCCGAACTTGTTAAAAGAAATCAAGTTCTCAGATATTCAGACTAATCTACAAGCGTTAACCATTGTTACTATACATACTCCAATGCTCCTTCTAATACCACGCCCTTTGATGGTTTTTCGCCTTGTTAAGTGTAACTTTACAAATGGTAGTCCATTAGAAGAACAAAGAAAAAGAGATACGACAAGCATCGCAGAGCATAGGTCAAAGCAATGAAGGGTCTAGCTCGATTATTGGACGAGCTTAAACTATGGTTGTTGGCCGATAGGATTTGCATGGTTACGAGATTTTCTTGTAGGTTAGTGGGATAAAACTCGTATGGTATTCCTTAGAGCATCTCCTAGTAGATTTCTCAAACCTCAAACATCTATTTCAGAAAATTTGAAGGATCGGACATGAAATTTGTGCTTTAGCAGATCCCTCAAACAAGGATTCAGGATTCCTACTGCATGCTTAAAGCACCGCAGTTCCTGCCGTGATGCCACATGACATTGTTTTGGCCCAGGGAAAGTTCCCCATGCCCCACTATGCAATCTTTGTTTGGACACCAATTTCATTACCTAAGCCATTTATACAAAACCCTGTGGAAGACCCGAGAAGGAGACAAACTTAATAAATAGTTCACAATAACTATTCAAAAGCTTTCGCAGAGCGCGATGGACAATAGTGTTTTTTTACCCCCTTTGTGAAGATGGTCAAAATCATGTTTTAAGAATTAAGAATTACACATTATATATATATATATATATATATATATATATATATATATATATAATCGTTATCAATGGCAGACTCAGGATTTTGGACCAAGGGGCTAACTTGATACACATATTTTCATCGAAACATATACTTATATCATAGCACTTTTGTTTTCTAAGAGCATGTACACAAAGAATAGCAAAAATACCTACTCAAAAGTACAATTTATGTTTTACCTACCCACTTTTTCCTCTCACCCTCCACCAGTCTCTCTATCATCTTCTCTCAATCCACCAAAAACTCATAAAATATTATACAAGTATATATACATATATATACATACACACACACATACACACACACACACACACCCCAACGATAGATACATATACTTCTATAAACACACCCCTATGGCTATGGATATGTTTCGTTCAGCCTGTCTATGTCGCCGCCATGGCGGTGGAGGTCGCCAGAGCAAGTCAGGCGAGATTGAGGTCACCGGACCTTGCCATTGAAGATTGACGCCGATCATCACTTCAAACCCACATCCCAAACTTTTCTTCGTCGTCAATTGTCGGCACACTGTGTGGTAAAGAGGAAGAATGAGAGAAAATGAGAGAGTGGTTGGGAGGAGAGAGAAAAGAAATAATATTTTAGTGGATACCTTGTAAACAGTCTCTCCGTAAACTTGGAGAGCTCCAGTGCACAAAGGGAAAATACCTCCCCATTTGCCAAAGCTGCTGTATCCTTTTTCTCATGTCTATCTTCGGTAAAATAGCTACAAAAGGTGATTTGGCTAGCCTAATGTACTTGCTCTAATACATTACATTTGTATGTTGAAATGATTAATTCTAGCCTAATGCAGTATAAATATATGTAACATTTTCTTTGTTTTTTAGGCTACTACAACAGTAATATAATTATTTTTTATTGATGAATGAAATTGAGTAATAAGAATATAAAATAACTTGTTTTTTCTTCTTAACATAGATTGATAAGTGATAGTAACACTTTTCTTTTGTCGTTGGTTTTGAGATATATAACAGGTCTTTTGATGATAAATGGAGTATTTATTTTTTCTTTTGGGTAACATATGTTGGGAATTGGGATAACAGGTTTTGAGTATATTTATTAAGTTTGACCCTTTCTCAGGTCTTCCATAGAGTCTCGAATTAAATTATGGCTTAGGTAATGGAATTGCTATCCAAACAAGGATTACGTAGTGACGGACGGCAAACTTTGCATTGGGCCAAAGGATGTCGTGTGGTATCATGGCAAGAACTGCGGTGCTTTAAGCTTGACAGGAACTCCGAATCCTTGTTTGAGGGATCTGTTAAAGCACAAATGTCATGTCTGATCCTTCAAATTTTCTGAGATTAGATGTTTGAGGAATCTATTGGGAGATGCTCTAAGAAATACCAAATGAGTTTTTGATCCGAATATTTGAGTTTGAAGATACAAAATTAAAAAGTTATTGCGAAAAAATCGATTAGCTGAATAATCAAGTTTTTTATAAAAAAAGTTCATGATTGAAATAATTAAGCAATGAAGAAGAGCGATCAATTATTTTCTTTGTAAAGCCTAAAGCGAAACATGTATCATTTTACATTTAGATCAATAATTTGGAGATAGATCAAAAGTAATACTCCCTCCATCCCATAAATATTGTCCATTTTCACCATTCACATCTCATAAACTTTTATATATTTCTAACTTATAGCATATCTCATATCCAATATGGATCTTATTTGATAGATATAATATTATTAAAAAAAGTTTTTACAACTATAAAGTGATAAAAGTATTAGAAAGTACAAAATGTAGACAATTTTTTGGCAGATGTGAATGGTGAAAAATGACAATCTTTGTGTGGACAGGAGTAAAATATTAGATTTTGCAAGATATGTTAGAATGCACAAAAGAAACTGATTCTTCAAATTTTGAATGATGGTAGAAAAATAGAGTGTTAATACTAACTTTTGGGGTATATGGTAAAGATGCTCTTAGACTTTTTGACCACCTGAAGTGATCGCAAGTTCGTAGTACAAGCCTAGGCATATATATGTCAAGTGCAATGTATAAAAAATTAAAGTTAAAGAAAACTAATCGTTGAAATCTTTTACCAGAAAACATCTAAACTATGCCTTGAATTTTTTTATTAATTTCTTATTTAAATCTTATAGAGTCAAAGTCAATATACACATATATACATTGTATATGCTCTATTTTGTGTAATTTTATTGTGGGTAGATTCTGATATATACCTTCGACTTTGGTGTAAACTCCACTTTAGTCCTTCTGGTTCCAATATGGATAATCCTAACATTGAATTTTGTATTACGTTTCAATGTCAACCCTCTATTACCTTTTATTTATTTTCCAGACGGAAAACAACCATGTGCCCATCACGTGAGCAACTAAGAGGGGTATATTTGGGCATTCCCTCTTTCTTCTGAAAGCCTCTCTCGACCCAACTCCATTGGAATAAAAACAAAACTACGGGCATTAGTCTAATCAAATTTGCAACTAATAATAAACTTTGGGTTTTTGTAATCAGACCTCTTCATCAATTCTCCCCTGTTTCTTTGCCATACATAGCTTCAGCATATTCCTTGAAAATTCAGATTTCCTTTGGTTTGTTCTTATCTGGTTACTACTTAAAGTCTTAAACTACCAATTACACTAAATTTGCTCCAACCAAACAATTGATTCATCTGTTCCATTGCCATTTTTTGTGTAATACACAGAAATTCTGCAAATTGAGGTTTTGTATAGCTAGTTCAAGAAAGAATTCAACCATTGTTGCTCTTACTGGTTTGATAATCCGGGTTAATCTGCTATTCAATTGAGAACTCCTAAACTGTAAAAGTCTAAGATCACTTATCGTCAAAACTATTATTATTATTATTATTATTATTATTATTATTATTATTATTATTATTATAAGCCATTCAGCCAACGTAGAAAACCTATCCCATAAGTACTTATGAATGAAATCTGAAATATAAAGTAACCTTCGGTATACTCTTGGTCATATTGGGAATGAATTTTTAACCATGTCCTCTGTATTTTAAATACTTATCGAATGATGTTTGTAGGAAAGGATAGAAGGAAACTCACGCGATCATGAATCCAGATGCAACGGACAACTTAAGAAACCCCCAAAGATTTTGGAATGCCATCCATGAAAATCCATTCCAAGTTTGACCACATGCCCCACGAAAAATATATACTAGTTCAGCCACCACAATGAACCACCACGATGAATTCAGCACCACCGCTGCCCCCACCATTCCCCACCCAAACTTTAGCATCAAAAGCCAACTGAAAATAGTATGCAAAACCAATGCCACTGCCGATATCACAGCCATCACCATGAACTGGCTTTGTGCCTGTAGAAACTTTGTGAGTGGGTAGTTCAATGCATAAGCAAAGAGTTGTGGGATCATCCACACTGCAAAAGTCCCTGCTTCCTTCGATATTGCTTCCGTCTGTCCCATGATTTCAAGAAATGGTGTTGCGAAAATATAAACAAACATCACTATTAGAGCAGTGGAGTTGAGGATAACCCAAGATCTTTGCAAGTAAATCCCAAGCATCTCGATCTTTCCAGCTCCGAATGCTATCCCACAAAGTGTTTCTAGGGCACTTCCCATGCCGAGCTGTAAATATTTAAGAAGACTGAAATTCATGTATCAAAACTGAAAGGGAAAGGATGATTGTCAACTCTTGTCTGTATGTCCTAATGCACACACACACACAGTCATGTCTCAATGTTAGTATATTAACCACTTTATGTAAATTGTCCTTGGCAAAATGAGGAAAATGATTGAATACAAGATTAAGCGCGCTGATTCTTTTGCTTAGGAAAAAAAAAAGTGTGCTGATTCCACATCAAAATGTGATGGGGAGACGAGCTTCAGATACAGCCAAGTAGTGGCCCAAGACAACTGAATAAACTATCGGAAATATAGAGTGAGAACTTTCGTGACATAGCATTACTGAAGAAAAGTAAACTTAAGAATATGACTTGCCACCAGCCCGCAAAAAACACACAGAAAACTATTTAAGGTTGAGCTGAAGACTTTAAGCTTCCGTGATTGTTTTTTGTGATTGATCCAAATAAATGAGAGCTTATCTCATATTTGTTTCTTCGTCATGTTCAGCCTATAAATAGGTTTGTAATATGAATATGTAAGCGATGCAAATAAGAGCGGCGGACGCAAGATTTTTTTGTGTCTAGCAGGGGTGGAATCACATTTATTTTCACACTGATAATAAAAAATAGGTTTTATACGTATTTATTGCTCTCGCATATTGCTACTTGCGAGGTAAGACTATATTGGATGTATCAATAATTATATAACCACACACAAATCCTTACACACACTCACGAATGGAGTGGGTGTTTGTGTGAATGTCTGTGATGCTAGCATCACAGACACGATCTAATAAAATGATTCATAACTTGAAATTTTAAGAATTTTTAACCCAAATATAGAATTTTTAATTTAATAAACTTTTTCACTCAAAAGACGTGCAGGGACCAATCCCATAAATTTTTTCCTAATTAACCGAGAATATGTGGAATGGTACAGGGCCGGGTCTCTCCTTGCACCCATGGGACCGCCCCTGCAAGGTGTGTGTAAAAGAAACCCAGTTTCCCATTGTAACACAATTTGAGAGTTTTCTTCACATCAGTGGTATCAGAGCCCTAGGCTAATCCGAAGAAATTCTCTCTACAGAACATACCTTTGGCCTTCTGGGTCATACTGCTATTTCTACCAAGAAATCAGTTCCCTCAAAATCATATATTTTTGAGTGCAGAGTTAACGTCTCCCGATCGCCCAGACGCCGCCCAACAATCCGGCGACAAAAATCGAGCGGCCTCTGTTCCATTCGAAACCCAAAAGTGCTCAGCCTCATAGTTTGATCAGAATTGCGGTCTTGCACGTTCCCAGTCGACCGACGGTGAAGTAACTCCGGCGACAACAGCCCGGCTAAAAAACAGAAACAAACGGACTTGTTTCTCCGCCGCCCAGGTGAAAATCAAGTTTTAAGAACCGAATCTGAGTCGCCTCTAGAGGACGATTCGAACGCTGCGAAAATCGATTTGATCCGATTCAACCGGCGGTCTCAAGCTTGAGTTGTGCGTCTGATCCAATTTTCTGACGTTGCACACAGAGTCTGGTCTAATTAATGAAGTACAATTACAGTCAACATCACCGTAGTATTTTTCTGCTTCATCTAAGGCTTCTTTTGTTTCGATTCGATGTAAAATGTTTTTCTAATAAAATGTTTTTTAAAAAATAAATTTTAAACTTTTTTGGTATTTGGTTGGCATTTGAAAAATATTTTTAGAAATCAATAAAATAGTGTAAAGAAAGAGGGGGCTTAAATAGTGGAGAGATTTGAGAATATTGAAATTGAACGTGGGTTAAGACTGACGATCGAAGAAACTGAGCAGTGAAAATTGAAGTAGATGGTAGCATGTTCATTTCGGAAAATAACTTACGGAAGATTTAAGTACAAGTCATTTTCATCCAATTAATGAAAAATGTTTTTACATGTAAAATATTTTTCTTATTTTTTACACAATCAAATACCAAAAAAAAAAATATAGAGCCTTAAGAGTTAAGAGAGAAACTTATTCAGGTGGAGCCCTCAGTCGTTTGTTTCGGCAATAAATGGTTCAGATTTTAAAAAATATATATTTTAGCAAATAGTTTTTTTAAAATTCGGACCGTCCAAAACACATTGAATGCGCGCGATTAAGCGCCGTAAATTATTTTTGCGGCTCCGCTGTAAAAAAAAGTTAAATTTTTCTCTTCAACTAAATACATATCCTTGCAAATGATTTTGCTTCTTCCCTGAAGTTTCTGGGAATATTATTTCTGTATTTTCAGTCCTTGCAAGCACTAAAAACCAGCTCCTACCAAAAATAAATAAATTAAACCAACCCTATAAATCACCAAATGGCCAACCAAGGCAATTATTTCACTCCCAATTTCCTCGTTTGTCTAAATGAAAATTACGAAAATTTGAGCATTCAAATGAAAGTTCTAATTGGCTCACAAGATTTGTGAGATGGACGTGGTGGCGCGAGGCTATAAAGAACCAGCCTCCAAAGAAGAAGAAGAAGAAAGAAAAATATTTTGAGGCTCAAAAAGCAGCACTCAAAGAACCATGCAGAAGAGATAAACAAGCACTACTTAATTTATCAAGTTCTGAAAAAATATCATCTGCCGCCACCTCTAAACAAGCATGGGATATCCTACAGAGTTCCCATCATGATATTGAGAAAAATACGAATTCGCCTCCAAGTTCTACAAGGCATATTTCAATTGTTAAATATGACTGAAATTGAGTCGATTTCTGAGTACTTTACACGAACATTGTCTATGTGAAACCAAATTAGACGCCACGATGAGAAAATGGAAGACGTGCGCGTCTTGGAGATAGTCCTTCGATCTCTTAATTCAAAGTTTGATTATGTCGTCATAGTAATTGAAGAATCAAAGGACCTCAATGCCAGGGCCGTTGATGAACTTATAGCCACTTTGGAGATTCATGAACGACAGAGATCGAATCAACCAAAAGGCATCCTCAAGTTCCCTAGAGCAAGCTCTTCTTCTTCAATCCAAATGGGCGCTCATGGAGTACAAAGGAGAGCGAGGAGGACTTCTCAACAAGGCAGAGGCAGAGGGCGTGGCTATCGAGGAAGTTGTTCTAGAAATAGAGGCAGAGGTGGTCGAGGACAAGAAAGAGGTGGAAGGAATTTTGAAAAGCAGCAGGCACCAAAATGAAGAGGTCGAGGAATGAAAAACAGCAGGCACGATACTTTCATCAAATGAAGACAATGCTCAGAATAAAGAATCTTTGAGACTCAAGTTTAAGGGGATGAGAGAAAGTAAACCTTGAGAAGATGACTTGCCACAAGCCCATGAAACACACATGGAAAACTATTTAGGATTGGGCTCAAGACTACTTTAAGCTTCGGTGATTGTTTTTGTGATTGATCCAAATAAATGAAAGCTTATCTCATAGTATTTGTTTTTTCGTCTTGGCTTGTAATCTAAATACGTAAGGTATGCAAATAAGAGTGATCAAAGTGCATGTGTAAAAAAGAGCATGTAAGAGAAACCAAGTTCCTCGGTGTAATACAATTGAGTGTTTGTGAATTGCAATTTGGGAGTTAGTGTGGTACTCGTCTATTTGCGTCATTTACTGGCCGGCTACATGAGACCAACTTGAAAGAGAAAAATGGACGCACTAAGAGGGGCCCAATTTTTATTTACAAATAAAAGAGAACAAATAAATCCCTACAAATTTAGCAATTAAAGTACTACAAATTACGTCCATGCGAATGGCAGATGACGCCCAATATATACTACGCCAATTAGATTTGTTAGTGTCCAAAAATTTCTTTAGGTAAGTGAGAAACTACGAATCCTCAGGGGGTTTTCAATGATTACTTGAAACTTATAATTAATCTCATTGGTTCGTACAGAAGGACGAGAGAGATGTTTGGATACTGAATTCTGATCCTAGATGCATGTAGGAAAATATGTACTCCTTCAGTAACCTAACTCCTAAATAAAGTAACCTAACTCCCAATTACGTTTATCTGGATGCAAAAATATTTCTCACAGATTGGGGTGAGTGAGGATATACCATTATGCCCAGACCAAATCCAGCGACGATGGAGTTCTCAACTGAAAACGTAGCGAGTTCGGTAGTTCCGAGTTGCCCAGCAAAGACCTGAGTAATGGCACCAAGTGAGTATTGGCAACCGGAAGTGACGATGGCCGGAGCAGCTAAGTACCAGAGCTTCTTGGACTCCACAAAGAATTCCCTGAAAAAATATGGTATCGGTTTATTCGATCTGACGCGATCTTGTTCGTCGTAACTAGCAATACCATGAATCTGTGAATCATGGGGTTGATTATGGTACTGATCATCTTGAATGGGAGACAGAAGTGGGTGCTCCCCATCTTCCATGGAGAGAACAATAAGAGAGGAAAAGGAATCTCGTTTTTTTTTTAGTGGAAGAGCAAGAAAGAAAAGGAATCTTGTTTGATTGGAAGAAATATAGAATGTGCATATAGTTTAAATAAATCCTATCAGAAATTATTCAATGAGGGATCTCGCACGGTCTTACCGTGCGGGACTCTCCTTTTCCGAGCCAATTTCGACGATCCCGAGCCGTTCAAAGTGTGCAGAACGTGATTTTAAGGATATTATCGAGAAATCAGCAAAAGATATTATCGGAAAGGGCTTGATCCGAGCAGTTTTTTACTGAACCGTTCAATAAAAAACTGTTCTGATCAAGCCAGCTCTTTTTTTTTGCTGATTTTTCACAAAGTACCTTTAAAATCACGTTTTGATCACTTTAAGCGACTTAGATCGTCGAAATTGACTCGGAAAAGGGAAGCCCCGCATAGTAAGACTGTGCGGAATCTCTCATGAGATCCAGACTGTAAATCCTATAACTAGGTTTCTTTTAACATCTCAGATATCCGAGCCAACTTATATGCATGCAAGACTTAAAGAGTTTTCTATTTGATTATAAAAACAGCTTTTAGTTCCAATGACACGGAGTTTTGATCAGTTCTGTTGGGAACAAAATAATTTCCATTTTTTCCTGTATCGTAAAACAAATAATTTCTTCAAATGGATTATCGCATCGAATTTCCGTAATCAAATTTTGATTTCATCGGATTGGAGTCTGATCAAAACCGGATTTTATCCAGTCCCTTTGGAGGCATTTTACACCTTGGTATCTGCGTTTGAAATCATATAGAACGTTCATGCATGAGAGAGAGAGAGAGAGAGAGAGAGAGAGAGAGAGATCTTACCCAAAAAAAAACCCAAATAAAAAACAGAAGAGGCAGAATGGTGAAAAATATTAGTATAATCCAACATCGTTAGGTAAAGCGTAATCTAATCAAAAAACGGAAAAAGATTAGATTGAAGAACTGGGTAGCTGGTCACATGGCCACACGTGCCTAGAAATTAAAATTGGTCACAAATCAAACCTACCAAATTATTACTTCTGGGGGAAGTTTCAATCAAAACAAGAAAACCATATACTATATATTCCATCCTTTGCCGTAACGCGCGAGTAACATGTTTTTAATTTTCTAAGGAAAACTGAAGATGGCCTGCGAATGGCAAAGCTAGGATTTGCACTCCGTCCAGCGTAGCCAGAAAAGAAAGGATTTTTTATTTATTTTTCCTGAGGCCATGTTAAAAAATTACCTTTGTTCTTCTAATTTACAGAAAAATTAGGGAAATAAATATTGCAAGTCGTTTATATGCACAATGTACCAATAACACATGGTGTAACCAAGAAGAAAAAACACCGACATAATAAGGTAACAGTAAATCATCAGCATGGACCGAACCCTTGGTACAATTTTATATACTGATACCTCACTTGATTCGGAAACTAAAACAGACAGAATTAATAAAGAGTCCTAGTTTAATTATTCCACCTCTAAACTTAAACACGAGATCAAAGAGTCTAGGATACTACATTGTGATGATGTTAAGTTGAGTTTTCAAGGATTCGCAGTCTTGGAGAAGATCCAAGAGTGAGGGAGAGTGGTGAGAGCAAGAGAGAGAGAGGAAACTTTTTTTTTTTGATAAGCACAATTGCATTGAAAAGCTCAAACGAATTACAAACTAAAAGGGGCATTTCCGAGTATGAACACTACAGATGTAATAGAGGTTTCCCCGTAGGAAACACAAACAACTACTCTCTCCGTCCATTTTTTAGAGTCCAGTATTCTATTTTGGGCTGTCCCTTAATAAGTGTCCATTTTGTAAAGTTAGTGGGTAGAAGTTGGTGAATTTTCCATTTTACCCATAAAGTAGATTCCATTTTGAAAAGTTGGTGAGTAAAAATGTAATTGTGATATTTTCATAGAGGATAAGGAAGGAAGTTGAGGTAAAAGTTGATGTGAAAGGTGTAATGATGATGTCTTTTTAATAAGTTGGAATTACTAAGTAGGACATTTAAAAAGGAACGGAGGGAGTATAAGGTAACTACGGTCTATACAAAGAATCAACATTTACATTGGAGAAAAAAAATACTATCCGGAAGCCTCCGTTTGTCACCCAAAGTCCTGTTCAAAGTGAAGTTCTTAAAACATCTTCTGGAGCATAGAAAATCTCTAATAGAGTTAACCATGTTAAGGGACACGATGTCAACCTGTTTGGAAAGGCCTTGAAACACTCTAGTATTCCTTTCAATCCAAATACCATACACTGCAGCTGCAAAGGTACTATGTAACACTAAATTCTTAAAATCCTTGGACGTCCCATACTGGACAAGTCAGTCCACAATGTCCATGAGGGTGTTAGGAATGCTTGGCTCCAAAGTCCTATCTAGAACTTGTTGCCATACCATAAAGGAAAAGGGACACTGGAAAAATAAATGGTGGTGGATCTCTCTAACGTTATTGCAAAGCGCACATTTGTCGTCCACCTACATCCCCCAATTAGCTAACTTGTCCTTGGTACACAACTTGGTTTGAACGGCCAACCATAAAATGAAGGCCCAACGAGGGACCATTTGTTTGGACCAGACAATTGCTGCTCAAGGTGGGTTTGGCCTTCTAATTCAGAGAGCTTCCCATTCAGAGGCAACAAAATAATGGCCACTAGGATGACGGACCCAAACAACATAATTCTCCCTCAAACTATCTGGATTTAGAGTACTGGGGGTATACCTAATTATCTCTTGAGCAACTCTATTACGAATTCTAAGCCATCTCCATTCTCCTTGGAAAATAATGAAGGACACTTTTGCTTGAAGAGATCTCCCCATATTGAAAACCACTTCTTCACCGAATCTCTTATGCAAAGGCCCCAAGGGATGCCAATTATCATACCATAAGAAAGTCCCTACACCATTTCTAATCCTATATTGTATCAAAGATTGCCCCAAACCCCTACTGCCAAACAATTTCCTAATGGTCCATGAAGCATCACTGGGAGTCCTCATTGTCCAGAAAGTAAAAATATTTTTCAAAAATGTTAGGTAAACAAAGGCAGATCCCGATATTTTGACTATTTATAAGGATAATTACACCACATACCCCTCAACTACTTTACACTTCTTCAATTCCCACAACTTTCATGCCATTACACAAAGACCGCCACATCATTATCCACATTAAAGGCTGAAATCACACAATTAAATTATGAAATAAAAGAATTATATTACAGATCTCTACAATTCTTATAAAAAATCAGCTCAATCTAATGTTTGATTTTATCCAATTATTGAGCACCAAACAAGGCTCAAGGGAGAGTTGTTTGTTGGGCCAAAATGACAGTGTTTTGGACAGATAACATGCATGCCAACCTTGCCTAGCAACAGCGTCCTCGGATCCCTCTTGATGCACTAGTTATGGATGTTCAATAAAATGAGTTTCCCATGACAAAAAAAGGGGAAGATTAAATCCAACATTTCAGAAGGCTTGATAGGGATATTGCATCCATGATGTTGCTGAGTAGTCCTTTCAACCATGGTTGAATCACCAAATGATGTTGCTGAATAGTGTCCCTCAAATGAAACACCAAACAGTGCTTTACTAAGGATGTTGCTGGATATATAGTCCCTTCAACCATGGCTGAATTTCTCTCTTTCATTTTCATTATTTTGTCACCAGAGAGAATGAGAGAGATTCTTTTTTTTTTTTTAAATAGAAGAAGGCGAGTTTCTTGGGTGTGAGAAAAGAGGGAAGCTATGGATTGAGAACCAGAATAGGTGAATGTGCCCTTTGAGATGCCACATTCACCTTTTTGCCGATACGGTAAAAAACAATGTCGTACTACAAACAAGTAAAAGGTCCTCTATCACATCTTCTTTATACAATTGTGTATGATTTTTCATCATATTAAAAAGCAAACTATTTTTGTGTGTACCACTAGCTGATTTTTTCTCTACAAATTGTTTGATTAAATTGGTGTGATCAAGTTAAACAAACTATTGAACAGAGTGTGGCTTCTGTAATTTTCTGCCGTTCAAAAAAAGAAAAAAGAAAAAGAGAGTGGCTTCTGTAACCTTTTTTTTAGGGTACTGTTTCCACATAACTTTGGCTGTCATCTGTTTCCCCTCCCCATTGCTTTAACTTGTCTCCAACAACATAAGCCTGCATTTTGCACAAGATTAAAATTTTACTTCAATAAATTTCACTTATAAAAAAAAAAAAAAATCCGAGCCTTATGATTAGGGGGGAGGTTTATGAGAGTAGTTACCTCATTATTCCAATTCGTTTGGCATATCATCCATGTGATAATGCAGATTTGTAGGAATAATCCTGCCAGAACTCCCCACCAAATTCCCTGAAAATATTTGGGGGCAATAAATATATGAGATTATTGCGATTTCAACTGAAGGTTGGTTCTTAGCAAAGAATAATAAACAACGAATGATTATGAAAATGAAAAAGAAATACTAATAAGAAATTATGTGGCAAACATTGACTCTTGCACTTACAAAGGGAGAAACCAATAAATTAAGGTCAGTTACAATGCAAAACATTTTTCAGATTGTTATTGGATAACTGACAGCAATCTTAATTCATGCGACATTTGGTTCAAGAATTGACAAAAGAAGTTTGTGACATTTTTTGAGCAGTGGGTTGTATTGAAAAATTTACAGTTCTGAAAGAAGTTCATCAACACATTATTAGCCAATTTAAGCGTGTTTCGGAAAAAGGACATAACTAGAAAACAAAAGCGATAGCGAAAAGAGCTTAATATTTAGAAATGACTTTACCACATCATTCCTGTAAAGGATTCTGTAATACATAAAATAGTTTTCTAACTCAAATATAGGAGACTCATAACCGACAGTATAATAAATGGAAGCATTTTCATTTAACCAAGGCTGGTTGGTAAGCTTTTCAACTAACAGTAATCACGAGCATGATTTCCAAGATGAGGCTTTGGTAAGAGAAAATTAAACTAATCTAACAGAGATTTGCTTATGGGGTGGGTGAGTGAGGATATATAGTTGACTTCCGATCATGGTTATCAATAGACAAACCTCAAAGATTTCTAAGGGCATTTTGATGGTTGATATAAAAAGACTGATTTATTTCGTATCTTCTCTTCTAATTTGGAAGGACATTTTCATTCGGTTAGCTTCAAACAATTGCTCCTTTTCTTTTAGGTCTCTTTTTCATTTGATGGAATCTGCATATTTCTCTATTTATACTTCAAGCCTCAACTCTGGTAATGGTTATATGCAGGGCAATATTGCACCACCGTGTGCACAATTTTTTGGTTGGTTGGCGTTCCTGGGAGGTGTTGGGTGGTGATTGGATTGAATCACCGATCACGTTTTGCTTCATTGTCATAAACTATGGTTTGTCTGGAGTGACATTTTGAGATGGTGGGCATTGAATGGGTATCACATGGTTCAATTAGGTGTCTATTCAATTGGTGGAAAAGGATGGGAAGTTCAAAGGAGTGCTAACAAGATGGTGATATATTTTTTTTATGCAATTCCGGTGGCTATAATTTGGGAAATTTGGAAGGTAGAAATGAGCTCATTTTGCAAATTGTGGACCCTCTTGGGATGAGTGGTTGAATCCATTAAGTTCAAGCTGTCTACTTGAGATTCATAGTTAAAAGAAAATAAGAAAAACCGAGAATTGTACATTCTAACAATACTAACAGTCTAACATAGTCCAGCTACAATTTCGATTATTTCTACGGGACAAGGGGGCTATGTACCTGAATGCCCATGTTGAACTTGAAAGCCATAAGCAAACACAGGGGAATCCCAACCAAATAGTAGCATCCCAAGTTCACATAAGCCACATAAGCTTGCCAGCCTGCCCCAATGGCCACCCCTGCACTAATTAATAGCATTATTTAATAATTAATATGGTCAATAATATGCACTATAGAGGGAAAAGAAGAAAACATGATTACACACATTATGAATCAATGAAAGCTTGTTTAGATGAATTAAATTAACATAAAGGAGAATGATCGGCAAACCAAAGAACTAAAAGTCATTCGTTGTTGATTACGTGCCTGTGAGAGGAAGCTGAACATTGAAGAGAAAAATGGAAATTCCAAGCAATGGGTTGAGCTCATATACAATCTCTTGGACTTGGGTATCAGTGGAAAACCAGAATGCATATTGCTTTGCAGTGACGCTAAGAATAATTCCAAGGAAGAGACCTATCAGACTGGAAGTCACAGCAACCACTAGGGCTGAGAATCTTGCTGCTTTGGGGTGGGATGCTCCCAATTCATTCGACACCCTTACACTGCATGCATCAACATTATTACATATCAGCTTTCATGTCGTGTTAATTTTTATTGTTGAATTTTTTTAGCTTTTTGAATCAAAGGACAAATTTAAAACAGCATTTGTGTATATGCTTCAAACCTTATGGCAGCACTTAATCCAATTCCAGCCATATTAATGGTCCATCCCATAATGTTTGCACTGCAAAAATTCAAGTATGCGAGATAAGTTTATACTACAATGCAAAAAAAAAAAAAAAAGAAACAAAAGAGCCACAAAACTGCAAGAAAATGGTAGACGATACCAGCTAGCTCAATGTCTCAACTCTTAAATGCTATATAACAATAATGACCATATAGAAGGCATTACAAAGAACATGGCCATATAGAAGGCATTACAGTATATATATGTTTAAGTTTCAAATGAAATGAACGCAAATGATAATCATTATGCCAAAAAAAAAAAAGAATAAAAATATACACAAATGCTTATATGTCCATTTATAACTGAAAGGAGATTTTCTAATATTAACCAATATAGGGTATGGTTGAGGTGAGCCAGCTTTCTTTTCTAGATTAGAGGTACGAAAGGATCGGATGATGGGAGATGCTCTTACAGTCAATCCGTCACTACAAAATTGCTTAATTTAGGACAAGAACTATGACAATATCAATGCGTATAACTCACCATATGCCTGATGCATCCACCGAAACTTCAGCATTCTTTAAATATCCAGCAAAGAGAACAAGCACCATGATGTACCAAGTTTCTAAGCTGTACAATTTTGGAGAAATAAAAGTCAAAGCTATAACCATGGAGAGTTTAAAGAAATGTATGAAGAAGATTAGGTTTTGGGTAATGGTCCTGTTTGTTTTTTAGAAAAGTTGGAAAAGGGTAGAATGTCATTGAGATTGGTAACTGTGGAGTCGTGGTTTTCCTGATTATTGGTTTTAGATCCACAATCCGTTAGTTATTTGAAGATTCAGATGTAATCAAAATAGATAGGTCACGAAGCAGAATATTTTGGGTTAGTAATGTTATGATATTTGATTGCAGGGAAAATTTTGAAAAATAGAAAGGAATATTGAGTGAGCTTTTAAGGGTTGGATTTCTGGGTTATGAGATTCCCAAGTTTTCTAAGCAACCAAACAGATAGATCTATCTATGGTATCTTACAAAGGATTAGAAGGGAAAATTTCAAAAAAAGGAAGCTGGAAAATTGGATGTTGAATGCAAACTTTGATGTGACAGTTTTTGTTTCGTTATGGGGATTTGGGGACGATGAACAAATCAAGTTTGAACAAAAACACAAAAGTGGCAACAATTCCATAGTCACGGGAAAAGAAGATCGATATTATCCGACTGGGGGTCAGTAGGATTGGATCATGATAATGGAAAATTGTTTATGGAGCCAAGGAGGGAGGAAAATAAAGGAGAGGTTGTGTGGCCAAAACCATATGTTACCTTGTCAATAAAATAAAAGGAGATGAGGAGATTTCATGGCCATGAAAGGGTGTAACCTAATAAGGTATATATGGGATAAATGGAGTTACAATTTGCAATAAACTTGTCACTGGTGCCTCGTGGTTTGTCTTTTTAGTGGGATTATCTCTTAATTATGCAGATGCAGCGTGTGTTGTTTTTTTGTGCTAAGTTAGTGTTATTTCCTAATAGTTTGGGAGTTTGTAGATCTCATATTCGTACTAATCACAATTATTAAAATTTAAAAGTATAAGCATTTTTTCCCCACTTTTTCCGCGTCTTCGACCGTGTCCGTATGCTTATTAATTGGGAATTTTTGTATTCCGTGTCCATATCCATGTTTGAATTCGTGCTTCTTAGGTCTCAATGTATGAATATTTACATGTTCATGACCCGATATTTTTGTGTTTTGAGATTCAAACCAAATCGTGGCTTGTCAATGCATTAGGATAGAGAGATAAGGATATTTGAGAAAATAGGATTTTTTGCCTCCATTATATTTCGGCGTGTAATGTGAACTACATCTTAATATTATTCAAACTATATATATATATACATATTCAAAATACATGACGCACGAGATTCTGTGCATGTACGGAGCGGTAAATTCTAGTTAAAGAAAAAGAAAGTGTGTGCGTTGTGCAAACAATGTGGCAAAGGGCTTGGTTAAATAAAAGTAATATCTTTGCATATGATGCATCACACCAAAAGATTTCCAGAGATGCAATCGGACTACTAGGTAGTTCAAGAAAGAATTCAACCATTGTTGCTCTTACCGATTTGGTAATCCAGGTTAATCTGCTATTCAATTGAGAACTCCACAATTGTAAAAGTCTATGATTACTTGTCGTCAAAACTTTTTTTTTTTTTTTTTAACCTTTATAAGCCATTCAGCCAACTTAGAAAACCTATCCCATAATTACTGATGAATGAAATCTGAAATATAAAGTTACCTTTGGTATACTCTTGGTCATATCGGGAATGAATTTTTAACCTTGTCCTTTGTAATTTAAATATATACTTATTGAATAATGTTTGTAGGAAAGAAGAGAAGGAAACTCACGCGATCATGAATGCAGATGCAAGGGACAACTTAAGAAACCCCCAAAGATTTTGGAATGCCATCCATGAAAATCCATTCCAAGCTTGACCACATGCCCCAAGAAAAATATATACTAGTTCAGCCAACACAATGAACCACCATGATGAATTAAGCACCACCGCCGCCCCCACCATTTCCCACCCCAACTTTAGCATCAAAAGCCAACTGAAGATAGCATGCAAAACCAATGCCACTGCCGATATCACAGCCATCGCCATGAACTTGCTTTGTGCCTGTAGAAACTTTGTGAGTGGGTAGTTCATTGCATAAGCGAAGAGTTGGGGGATCATCCACAATGCAAAAGCCCCTGCTTCCTTCGATATTTCATCTGTCTGGCCCATGATTTTTAGAAACGGTGTTGCGAAAATGTAAGGAAGCGTCAGTATTAGAGCAGTGGAGTTGAGGACAAGCCAAGATCTTTGCAGGTAAATCCCAAGCATCTCGATCTTTCCGGCTCCGAATGCTATCCCACAAAGTGTTTCTAGTGCACTTCCCATGCCCAGCTGTAAATATTTAAGAAGACTGAAATTCATGCATCAAAACTACAACGGAAAGGATGATTGTCAACTCTTGTCTGTATGTCCGAATGCACACACATAGTCATGTCTCAATGTTAGAATATGAACTAATTTATGTACATTGTCCATGGCAAAATGAGGAAAATGATTGAATGCAAGATTAAGTGCGTTCATTCTTTTGCTTAGCAAAAAAAAATGTATGCTGATTCCACATCAACATGTGATGGGGAGACGAGCTTCGGATACAGCCAAGTAGTGGCCCAAGACAGAATAATCCATCGGAAATATAGAGTGAGAACTTTCAGGACATAATAGTTACTGACGAAAAGTAAACTTAAGAATATGACTTGCCACCAGCCCACGAAAACCCATGGGGAACTATTTATGATTGGGCTCAAGACTTTCCAAGCCGGTTCTATTTTGTCCTTGCCTACCGTCCAAGCCTATCGCGTGTCAAGTCCATCCCACATAAGCTCAGTTGATGTACGTAATTACCGGTTGAACTCTAACTTCCGAATTCTTTGACTAATTTCAGAAGTTAACTTCCAAATTAGTGCATATTTTTCAAAAATTAGTATCCTAAATTTTCCAAGTACGTTCTAACGCCCTACGAAGACTGGATCGAGAAATGAATAAGAATTGCTAATTATGTAGACCCTAATTCGTCGTCTTTTCCCTATGGAGTCACTTTCAGACTCGAACCGAAATCGCCCTTCCTTCGCAAATGGAGATGGATTGCAGGTCTTCAATGATGGAGTTGAGATCCTTGTAGCAGTATTTAATTAATCATTCCTCGTAGCAAATTCTCGGTAGCGATTGAGGGGCTCCAGCGAGGGACGACAGGTATGGTGGCCACCGGGGAACCGGTGGAAGGAAGGTAGGAAGATGGGTGGCTATGGTGGAACCGGTGGGAGGGAGGGAGAAAAATAAGTGGGTTGTGTTTAGAATACCTAAAAAAATTTCGGTTGCAAATAGGTCGCCCCTAGGTGGAATATTGGAGGACTATCATGTACAAAACGACGTCGTGACTTCAAATATTTTGGCCCACCAGAATTGGGGAATATATTGTCCATTTTTAAAGGCCATTTTTGTCCAAAAATGATTTATTTTAAAACAAGTTACATATAGAAATTTTTTGATTGCAAATAGCTCGCCTAGGCGGAATGGAGGTCTATCTTGCACAAAACGACGTCCTAACACTAAATATACTGGCCCACCAAAATTGGAAAAAAAAAAGGCGGCAGTTAGTTTGCACGTGACCCTGTACCCTCGTCGGTCGGACACATCCCCCACGACACGACTGGATCTCAGTGAGAGAGAGAGAGAGAGAGAATATCAAAGATGGGCTACACCGTTGCCGGAGCCACCGCCAACGGCGTAGATTCCGAATCCTCATCTCTCCTTCTCGCCACCCCCTCCACCATTACCCAAAACACCAAAATCCCCAGAGACTCCTTCAACCTAACCTACCTAATCTACTTCACCCTGGGCGCGGGCTACCAACTCCCATGGAACGCCTTCATCACCGCCGTCGACTACTTCTCCTACCTTTACCCCGCCGCCTCCGTCGACCGCATCTTCGCCTCCGTCTACATGCTGGTCGGCCTCTTCGCCCTCCTCCTCATCGTCGCCTACGCCCACAAGTCCGACGCCTTCGTCCGGATCAACGTCGGCCTCGGCCTCTTCGTCGTGTCCCTCCTCGTCGTGCCCGTGATGGACGTGGCGTATATTAAGGGGCGGACGGGGCTTTACGACGGGTTTTATGTGACGGTGGGCGCGGTGGCGCTTTCGGGTTTGGCGGATGCGTTGGTGCAGGGTGGGGTGGTTGGGGCGGCGGGGGAGCTGCCCGAGAGGTATATGCAGGCTGTTGTTGCTGGGACGGCTGCTTCAGGTGCTGTTTTGATTAAAAAATGCAGCTTGGTGGTTTTGTTTTGTTTTGCTTTTTTTTTTTTTGTGGAATTGGAAATGGGGGTTTTTTGGATTAACACCTTTTTTGGATGGAGCGACTTCGCGAGAAAAGAAAGGAGTTTGAGGGAGAGAAGAACACCTCTGGCGTTTGGATGATGTAGCAGGCCAGAGAGAGGGAGAGGGTGAGAAAGGGAGGGAGACGAGAACCCCTTACACCCCCGTTTTCGTTTCTCACCGATTTTGGTGCGATTCCGTGAGAAAAGAGTGCATGCGGGCTACGGAGTGATGTGCAGTCGCCGGGGTTGAGAGACAGACACCCCCTGTGGTCGCCAGAGATGGGAGACAGTGTGTTTGGTTGTGGGAGTTGAGAGATCTTGGTCGCTGGAGCTTCGCCGGAGACCGTTCCCGTCGCAGGAAATGGCCCTGAGAATCTGATTTTTCACGATAGTTTGGTTGGGATGGTGAGAAAACACAACCCTTTCTTTTCTTTTCTCACTAATAAGACTCCCCTTTCTTTTCTTCTCTCATCCGTCCATCCAAAGGAGCTGTAAAATTGTAAAAGACCAAACACAAACTCACAAGGTCAAGCTCCACAACTAAACACCCAATATTAACCAGCAAAATGAATTCAAAATTGACATTGAAATCCCTTACAGCCCCTTTGGCTACCTAGGTGAGAAAAGAAAATGAAGGAGCCTTTAGTAGTAAGAAAATAAAATAAAGAAACGTGATTTCTAACCGTCTTGTTTGGATGAACAAAAGAGATAGAGAAAAGAAAAGAGAGTCATATATATTTACCAATCATTCTCTAGAGTTTTGCACTTGTCATGCTCCTGCAACTGCGAGAGAACTAATAGACCAGGTACCCTCTCTCTCCCTCTCTCCCTCCAGTTTATTTTCAATCGACTAGTACCTCCCGTCCCGTCGACCAAAATCGACCAGAATCAGGTACCTCCCGTCGTCTTGGGGTTGAATCGACGATTTGAGGGGGTGGGTTGCAGCGGCAGCGAGGAGTGGTGCGGCGGCGCCGAGGAAAAAATTGGCAACTTCATGGTTTCTCACGGAATCGCTCCGGTTTTGGCGAGAAATGAAATGGGCCTGTGAGGGGTTTCTCATTCTCCCCATTTCTCATCCTCTCTCGCCTAATTTAGCTCCCAAACGTGGGAAAGAATTACTTCTCCCTCCATTTCGTTTCCCCTCTCTTGAAATTTCTCAATCAAAACGAGCTGTTAGGAGGGGGCCGAGGGGCTAGAATTTTTTTGCAGGAAAGTTATAATTCTTAAGCCTAGGTATATAGGTGCCATTTTGGAAAAATTCGGCAGACTAAGTAATAATTCTCGAATTGTGGACTAGATTCCTTTCTTCTTTTTTTCCCCTGGTATTATATTTATATCGAGGGAAACCAAACTTACATCAAGTCAAGCAAGGGCATACCCTTGTGGATTACTACGATACATTCCCAAAGGACCCAAACACAGGGTTTACCAACACTAGACACACCACCAATACAAACTAATGCTAATTAAGCAAAGAAAATACCTCTAAACCACAGCAGGTACCAGTTCCTTATTACCCTTTAGAACCCTAGTTGAGATGTTCCATGAAGGCACATATGGTAGTTTGTCTGAGTAAAGCATACTCTATTCCATCAACTAGCTGTGTCTCTTATATCTTTCTCAACTAGGGTCAATACAGCCATAGCATCCTTAGCTTTATCTCTTATATCGATCTCAATGAGCAAGGATGAAGAGCGGTGTCCATGGTGACCCCCAACTTTTGAGTAATTATTATAACTAATTTCTTGAAAATTTGTCTTAATGTGTTTATTTATTTCATGACTATTTGCCATAAGTATATCATCGAATGACTATGCAGATGTTCTCTCTTTATTCACGGCTGGGTATATCATCGGATGGGTCTTAGCTGTGAATAATTGGAATGAAGTAGAACTGCTTTGAGATTGATACATAACTAGGGTGTCAATTATAGTGTTGATTAATGCCGTTCTTTTGATAAATGCAATTGATCACAGCAGATTTCAAGCGAACACAGGTGTTGCATTTGACAGAATAGTTCAAAGCTCCAGTAAGTGGAAAGATAGTTAACTGTATATTATGGGTGTTTGTTTGTGAAGTTACTACATCAGGCTTCTGTGCCTATCTATCTGGAATCTTCGTAATAATGTGCAACGACCATGTATTTAATGTAGTGAAGTTAGCTAGTAGGTCACACTGTCCTGTGAGGAGTACACTACTTACATTACATTGGCTAAATTAGAGAGGATTCGACTCTCTTGTAACTTCTCTTCTCCAAAATCAATTTTGGAGGAAATAGTGATGCAACTTCATATCTAAGTTCACATTAAGAAGTTGGACTAAATTCTGGTTGGGTGAGTTCAACGTGTTAATGTGCACTAGCAGTAGTCTCCTACATTTTTTTTGCTGCCTCTATATACAAGTTCTGTACATAAAAGCTCCAATATAGGTAGTGTATAATCTTTAATACAATGAACTGCAGGTGTCCTCGTCTCGTTTCTAAGGATTTTTACCAAAGCTGTATATCCGCAAGATGCCCATGGCCTCAGACAGAGTGCAAATCTCTATTTTTCTGTCAGCATTGCCATCATGGTTATATGCATTGTACTGTACAATGTTGCTCATAGACTGCCGGTTGTTAAGTACTACAATGATCTGAAGATTCAGGCTGTAAATGAGGAGAAAGTAGAGAAAGGTTCCCGAACTGGGGCACTGTGGAGATCAACTCTGTTGGACATCGTTGGTAGAGTCAAATGGATAGGATCTGGGGTCCTCATCATGTATGTTGTGACATTGGCCATATTTCCTGGGTATGTTACGGAAGATGTCTATTCCAATATTCTAAAGGACTGGTATGCAATTTTCCTCGTCACTGTTTACTATGTGTTTGATCTAGTTGGCAAGTCTCTAACTGCAGTCTATGTACTTGAGAATTCAAAGGTCGCGATTGGTGCATCGTATGGTAGACTGCTGTTTTTGCCTCTCTTCTTTGGTTGCTTGCATGGTCCTGAATTCTTCCGAACGGAGATTCCAGTGACATTGTTGACTTGTCTTTTGGGACTTACAAATGGGTATTTGACGAGTGTGTTATTTATTATGGCTCCCAAAACACTACCACTTCAACACGCGGAGTCTGCGGGAATCGTGATTGTGTTGTTTTTGGTTGTTGGCTTGGCAATTGGTTCAGTTGTTTCATGGTTTTGGGTTATATGACCCCTAATTGGTACAATTCCTCTCTATGGATATCTGGGTTGTCCATGGGTTCGCCTATTCATGTTTTCAATCTGTAATCCTTTGTAAAGCTTGTGTTAATACTAGACAGTTTCCCCTTCTGTTTTTCAGGATAGAGCAATGGTGGTAAAATTTCATCATACTTTTATGAATCTATAAAGTGACATTAAATTTGTGCATTTCTTACCTATAAATGGTTTCTTTTTTCCTCATACGTGGAAACACAGTTGAATAGCTTCTTTTTTGCTTAGCTCTTAGTGACAGATAATAATCTTGTTTCCCATCTCAAGTACAATATGGTAAACTGAAGAGACTGCGTCTCTTCTGTTTGGGCATAACTTGGGATGGTTTATTCATATTGTAATTTTGATCCACAGCAAAGCTTGGGTTTATAGTTGTCTCCTCCTTTGATAATGAAGCTATGGGTGATCAAAAGTTAATATATCTATGTAGCTATTGAGGAACTCAAAAGTCCTACATTGGTAGCTAGCTATCTCGTACTTCATTGTTCTCAGAAACCAAGCTACCATTTGGAACTGGCTAACTATAATCTCTTTGTTTCTTACTAGTAACTGTAAGTTATGGAAACACTGTTGATTTTGTACTGTTATAGCTGCTTTTTTGCTCATCTCTTGGAGACAAATGAGAAACCTTGATTCTGGTCTACCACATTTCGATCCACCCATGGTAAAGAGTCTACTACCTCTAACAGAGTTGTTTGACAATGTCCTCATTCGTGGGGGATTTACACCACCTTAATACCCTAGTGGCCTAGTGACGGTCAATTATCATCTTTTGAATTTTTATTGCCTCGAAGTACAGATGCTATAATGGCGGACATGCATATGGTTTTCTATATTCTTACTAGTTCTGGGAGGTTGATTGGCATTTGTTTTTCCTGGGAAATAAAGATTGGTTGGAAAAAGATGCCGGTGGTGGGCAATATCACAAAACTTTGGACTGTTTTTTTTTTCCAGATATTACTTAGGTATCTGGACAAGCTTATGACACTTTGACTAATCCGGGGGACTAAGAACTTTGGACTGTTGAATCGTTGCTGGCATTCAGCACAGTCCATATCCATTCCATTCTGGGTACTAGCTAGTTTCGCTTCCTTCTTTGCTATGGTAGTTGCATTTCTGGAATCAGTGTTTGACATTTAGAAAGTTATTTTTGAGAGTTGGAATGGTAATGAGTGGAGAGAGATAGAGAGAAAGATTTATTGAAAACTGTGTCGAGAGTTGAAAGTAACTTTTGGAATGTTGAACCAAACAAAGTGGAATCGTGATTTGACTACATCTCTTACTTACTTAGCTCTGTGAGAATGGGGATATATGAATGGGGATATCGTGGTTCACTGGTTGGGGATTGTTCTGTCCGCCGAAGCAGATTCAGAAGGAAAGAAACAGAAACTTTTTCCTTTGGTATACACAGTGAGAGGTCATATATATTCCCGGGAGTGTCAGACTCAATCCTTGATCTCTCCCTCGGCTTCGTTTACTTGGCGAAAAATCGGTGCAGAAATGTTATTCTCGAAAACATTTTAGTGAAGGGAAGTAAAGGAAAATAAATAATACTCCATAGGAGTATTTTTCTATACGTGTTTATTTGATGAAAGAAATTTATGGGGAAATTAAAAAGCAATAGTTTAATTGCAACAAAAACAAGATTTTTGCAAAATTTTGTGTTTGTTGCAGGATGAATTTTGAGGGAAAACTAATCCTAAAGGGAAAGGTGTCTGCTTGAGCTCTACAACTTTCTTGGCTTCTTGCAAACTAAACATGCAAAAAACGCAACAAAAAAAAAAAAAAAAAGGCATGTACTTTTCTTTCCTTGCAAGTGAACAATGCCTTCTAATGTGTAGAGATTCTTACCCACCGGACGATCCCTAGTTGATTAGAAACTTAGAATCAAGATTTTCTCATTAGATATATCATCTCATGTGATCTTAATTAATGTGATTCAAATTGAGACTTAATACATTCCAACTTAATAATCCTACCTATTCATTTCTTAAGTTTAGATATGTCTATTAATCATGCAGATAATCGGATCAATCGAACATTTGTGAAAACTTGATCGAATCATACTAGTCATAAGTAAAATTGACATATATTTCTCTTGTGACAATCATGCTTCATTCATATGGATACTTATGTTCAATCAACCTAATTTTTGCATGAATAATGAGCACATGATGCTTGCAAAATAACCAGCTCAAAAATCATTATGTGTGATTCGTGATGTATTTCATTTTACTTCATAAGAGGCTCACATGAAAGGACCATCACACTCGATTCGTTAAGCCAAAAGATTTTCCAGTCGTTGGACTCCTAGAGAAAAAGATAAATTAACACTTTTTTTTTTTTTTTTTTTTATGTACTCAGTACAACCTTTCTCCACTCACCTCTATTTTAACAGTTCTTAACATTGTTGGTGTATGTTTCTCTGTTACTCAAAAGGGGAAAAACTTTATTACATCCACATGCATTTGCACATGCTGGTGTCCTTGCATGTCTAGATTTTAACCATGTTTTACAGTTCGACTCGGGTTATGATACACAAACGAACGTTTGGAAGCTTCTTTTTAAAGATTTTGGATTTTAGAATTTGGATTATAGTCGGAATACATTATGAATTTGGGTAGGTATTTTTTTTTTTTTCCTCAGCAAACATATATTTTATTAACTCATTACATAAAGTACAGAGATAATAGGGGCTTGGGTACACCGGCCTAACCACGCAAGACTCTCTTCTCCTAACCACACGGAGGAAACTGGCTTAGGCCCAACAGGTTGAGCCTAAACTAGGGGGAAAACCCTAAAAAAATTCAACGGTTGGTAAGGAACCAACCCAACAGATAAGCCCAAAAACAATACCTAAAACACAAAATAAATCAACACCAACCACGCCCCCAGATCAACCCATAAGCCCAAAAAAAATACTTAAAATCCAAAATAAATCAGCACCAACCACGCCCCCAGATCACTACGAACCACCGCCTCCACAACCCACCGCCGTCTAAGAGCCCACAACCACCGGCCACCACCAACAGCAGCCACCAAAGCCGAACAAACGATGATGCACACTCGCGCCCTCCACCGAAACAACCAGAGCATTGGACGGCTGTGAGCTGCCATCAAAGCTCCACCACCTCTGAACTCGCTGCCGCACCGAAATCAACACTGCCACATCCAAAAACCCCACCACTACTAACAGCCACCATGAAACCTGCAAAATAAAAAATAAAAAAAAATAAAAAACTCTAACCCTAAACATCTACAAACCCAGCCCCAAACCCACCACCGCCATCGCGCCCAAAAATAAACCTTGGAAACGAACCAAACCAAACTCCGAAAATAGAACACAGCCCCACACCACCATCCAAACAGCCCCAAACCATCTGAAGCCACCAAAGCTGTAAAATGGCGATGCACGCTTGCGCCCTCCACCAAACATACCAGGAAGGCCATTGAACGGAGACGAAGCCGGCCCAACCGGAAAAGGAAGGAATCGATCCAAAAGCTAGCCGCGAGCTGGGTCCCTTTGCTGTTAAGCAAAAGCAGGATCTCCAAGAGAAAGATCCAATCGGAAAACCAACCCGCCCAAACGACAATCGCCACCTGCCACTGGAATCGCCTAGCCGTTAAGCACGAAATCGGATCTAGCCAAGGAAGAATCTGACAGGGATGACGACGAAACATGCACATACGATCGCGTCAGAAAAAAGGCAAGAAATGGAGGACGAGGATCCGGGAGAGATGTAGAAGCAAGGAGAGGGGAGAAAAATGATTAGGGAGGCCCGGGGGAGGAGGGAACGAGGTCACCTCCCCCCTCCCCCCAGCGGTGGCAGAAGCAAAATTTGTGTATGTGTTTGATTGGCATATGTAAAATAGATTTTGCATCAATGTAATAGTATCCTCAAATTTGATATGCAAAATAATCGGTTGGACAGCGGCGTTGTTGCGGGTGGTTCATGCTGGTGTAAGGGATCTGGATGCCCGGCCATCTTGAGGTCGCTTTTTTGGGTGGCTGTCCGGCGACCATCATTCGGGATGGCTACTATGTACGGTCTGCGTTGGTATGCGGTGGTTTGTTGGTGTTATGGTTCTCGACGGATGGGTATTCAAATCATCTATGTGTGCTGTATTTTGACCGACGATCAAGCATATGGGTCCCCGGACAGCGACGATGGCGGCGTTGGTAAGTTTATCTCGATTACTCTGTCTCTCTTCCTACCCTCCTTTGTTTTCTACCGCCTTTTGCTTGAGGGTTATCTGTATTCTACTCTTAGCCATGTATTTCCTGTCACCTCCATCTCTCGGCCTTATTCAATAGTCGACTTGCCGGTTGGTCTTAATTTCCTCTTGGGGTACCGATTTTCTGCCTAATGGTGAGGTAGTCGTCTATTTTGGGTTTGGCCGGTGCGGCTTCCCGCCGAGCTTCGCTGCTGGGCGGCTTGGCAATTGCCTAACGGTTTGGTCGAAGCCTCGCATCAGACCTGGAATGTTTCAGCTTATCAGATGTTCCTCCGACGGTGGCCAGTGGTGGCGTGGGGTATTGTTCTTCTAGAGGTGTTGTCTAGTGTGGTGGTGGTAGTTGTCTGATTGATGACGGTGGCGGTGGCAGAATGGGTGGCTGTGGGTGGAAGATGCTACAGTTGTTATGTTTTTTGTTTTAGGGTTCTTGATGTTGGGCCAGTTGTTTGAGCTTTTTTGTGCTTTACTTGTAATGATTTGAGTGTGTAGACGTTCTTTACCGTTGTATTTGGGCTTTTAGGCCTAAGGTGTATATCCAACTTTGGTTGAATTCCCCTTCCATTTTTCCTTTAATAAAATTTATTTTGCCGACAAAAAAAAAAACCAAGTTCCCTAGCATAATATAATTGAGTATTTGTGAATTGCAATTTGGTTAGTGTCATACTCGTCAGTTTACATCACTTTTACTGGCTACATGAGACCCACTTGAAAAGAGAAAAATGGACACACTAATGCCTTGTTCTCTTTGGAATTTAAAAAAAAAATTCAAAAAATTCTCCCTAAATTCCTCATATTTTCAGCATTTTTCTCTTTATCTCTCTCTACTCATTACCCCTACTATTTTTCAAAAAAAATTTCAAATTCCAATCCAAACAAATCATAAGAGGGACCCAATTTTATTATTATAAATAAAAAGAAGAAACAAATCACTACAAAATTTCGTATACATGTAACTCGTTAAATAAAAAAAGGCAAAGTACAAATTACGTCCGTGTTGTTTGACGCTATGGCAGATGATGCCCAATATGCCAATTAGTTTTGTTTATGTGTCCTAAAATTTCTTTAGGTAGCTGTTAAAAATAAAAAATAAAAAAATCTTTAGGTAAGTGCGAAACTGCGAATCCTCAGGTGGTTTTCAATGATTACTTAAACTTATAATCTCGTTGGAACAGAAGGACGAGAGAGATGTTTGGATACTGAATTCTGATCCTAGATACATGTAGGAAAATTATTCAGTAACAAACTCCCAACTACGGAACGCCTCAGTTGCATTACATATCAATTCGAGATGGGAACCATGCATATCTTTGGCAAAAATATTTCGCAGAGCTAGATTGGGGTGAGTGAGGATATACCATAATGCCAAAACCATATCCAGCGATGATGGAGTTCTCAACTGAAAACGTAGCGAGTTCAGTAGTTCCGAGTTGCCCAG
This sequence comes from Rhododendron kiyosumense, assembly GCA_019656275.1. Lineage (NCBI taxonomy): Eukaryota > Viridiplantae > Streptophyta > Magnoliopsida > Ericales > Ericaceae > Rhododendron > Rhododendron kiyosumense. The sequence goes on from BPLS01000598.1 coordinate 856,508, forward strand.
CAAAGACCTGAGTAATGGCACCAAGTGAGTATTGGCAAACGGCAGTGAGGATGGCCGGAGCAGCCAAGTACCAGAGCTTCTTGGACTCCCCATAGAATTCCCTGAAAAAGTCTGGGATTGGTTTACTCAATCCGGCACGATCTTGTCCGTCGTAACTAGCAATACCACGAATCTGGGAATCATGGGGTTGATTATGGTACTCATCTTGAATGGAAGATAGAAGTGGGTGCTCCCCATCTTCCATGGAGAGAACAATAAGAGAGGAAAGTAGTCTAGTTTTTTTTTTTTTTGATCCGCGAAAAGTAATCTTGTTGGATTGGAAGAAATATAGAATGTGGATATAGTTTAAATAAATCTTGTAACTATGTTTCTTTTTATATCTCAGGTGTCCAAACTGGCTGATATATATGTGTACTTGACTAAATCACCAGACACCCAAATAAATAGGAGTGTGTATTGCAACGATTGCTTCTACGATAACTAGAGGTGAGCGAGACATGGAATTTTAAACTAGAGGTGGGCAACCTATATTAATATTGGAAAATCCAAGAAGTATTAGTTGACTTTTCTGGGTTTAACTTGCACACTTAATTCAGTCGTAGGTTCTTTAATGAAGTGTATGTTTTACTCAGACGTTACTTCTCGCAATAATAATCGGAAAATACTAAATGCTAAGACCAAGTGAAAACGAGAGGTCAACCGGCAGCGTGGGGTGGGAAAAACGAGGAAAAAAAAAAATACATAAACTCTTTGCAATTTTCAAACTGTCTCCTACATCTCCTAAGGTTTTCTTTGCAAGTTTCAAGGAGTTCTACGCAAAAAAAAAAGAAAGAAAGAGAGAGAGAGAGAGAATTATGAATAGAAGAAAGACCATATTATGAATCATGTCACGATGTGGTTTTTATAATTTCATTGGGTCATTTGAAGAACATTAGCTAGGGGCGAATGGAGAGAAAGAAGTTGGGAAAGGGAACCCGTTAATCTCGATAAACAATCACGAGATGGTCATAGCGTATGCCTAGGACTAGCATAAGCAACGTATATAAGCGAGAAATAAAATACTAAGGGTTCGTTTGGAAACGTTTTCAGTGTTTGTGAAAAACTGAAGATAGAATAATGTTTATTTCTAACAAAAATCAAAACATAAAACACGTTTGGTAATATAATTTTGTTTTTATGTTTATCATTCCTCAAATTGAAAGGAATGAGACAAAATCAAAGAGAATAAAATTCCACCTGCATTAACAATTCAAATGCACCGTTTATCGCCTGATCGATTGGGTGGAGGAGCGGAGGGCATCTTCGGTTTGAGGAAATTAAATTAATGAAGCTATGTTTTTTTTTCTTGGATATATGTAAATGGGGTGTTAAAGCTGCCGCGGTTTGGAACAAATAAAGCCGGTGTACGTAGCAAACTTGATACATTTAAAAGCTGTAGTGCTAACTTGATCTCGACTCTCTCTTGCTTTCATTTACGAGTTCTCACCTACACGTGAAAATGTTTGACAAAAGTAATATTTTATTAAGAAACTTGTCAAGAGGGTATATCAAATTGAGGAAAGGGGAGGGAAATCCAACCAAAAATTGGATAAAAAAACAATATGGACAAAGCCACAACACCCCATGGGCCAAAACCTAAAACGGCTCAGCCCAAGAATCTAAACCTAACCCTAATCTAAGCTGCTTCAATTACTACCACCACCATTCAGATTCGACACCGCCACCACCTCAAATGCCACCATATGACGACGACAGTCCAGTGACCCACTCCGTCGCGAATCCCATGAGATGCCGGACCCACTCCGCCGTGAAACCCAATCCACGTGTTTTTTCGTTCCCACCACTTAAATTTGGTTCTCACCTGTGTCCCCTCCCCAATGTTTTAATCTGTCGCCAGCAATTGAAGCCTGCATTTCACACACAAGATAAAAATATTCTATAAATTCGTCACTTAAATAAAAAATACTCCTATAATTTATGCCTTATGATTTGGGAGGAAGTTTATGGTAGCAGTTAAGTACGTACCTGCTTAGTCCAATTCGTTCGACATATCATCCACATGATGATGCAGGTTTGTAGGAATATTCCTACCAGAATTCCAGACCAAATTCCCTGAAAATATTTTGGGGCAGTAAAAAGATGCGATTAGTTAGATTTAAACCCATCGAAGATTGGCTCTTAGCAAAAAATAATAAACAAATAAATGATTATGAGAAAAAATTATATGAAAATTGCAAATAAGTAATTATAATATGGGAAACATTGAATCCAACAATTTCAATGGAAAAAAAAAATATCAATCAAGGTCATTAGTTACAATCTTTTTTTGGAACACTCTGAAAAATAATTAGGCTCTGTTCCAGTTTTTAGGAAAAGAAACTTTTAAAAAAGAAAATGATTTCAAGTTCAAAAATCATATTGAAATGGATCTTATTTGATAAATTCCATTGAGATCTTTTAAACAGTATAAAAAAATTAAAAATTATTTTTATTATATTTAAACTTAAAATCATCTATTTTTTTTAAAAAATAATTTAAAAAGAAAACGGAATGACATGCTAAACACTTTTCAGATTCCTTTTAAAATATGAGGTGGGACCAAACCCACTGCGTATCTGTCACATGTCTCGTGCATAATGGCGTCACACGTTGCACTACAATTGGACAGTCAATCATCTACACCTGGTGGATTGTCAGCCGCTGACCATTGCCACATAGTGTTGTTTCTTGCCAAGGAGAGGGGAGGGGGAGGGGGAGGGGGAGGGGGAGCGGGAGCGGGGGTGACAATTCCAACCCAAAACTTGGAATACACCCGAGGGCTAAAAGTGCCGGATAAACTAATAATAGCACAAAACACTCAAAAGGCTTAAAAGTCCCGATACAACAAAGGAAGTCTAGCCCTAAAGAAAACCCAAAAAAATCTAACTCCAGAAACGCCGCCCATTGCTTCAAATAGATCACACCTCCACCACCGGATTGCACCGCCAACATCCACCATGCAACCATAGGCCTCCCACGGTAGTGAACCCAAAAACCCATAGCGAACCCATCTGTTACAAATGCAGCACCAAGCCGTTAGGCGAGAATCGGGCCGCCCAACGACAGCCACAATGGGAGCCAACGCCGACCGCTTCATTGAAACCCGAAAGGACCCTAGCCGTTAAGCACAAATCAGAGAACCCAGCAGATCTCCAACTGGGACCAACAGGTCGATTAACAACCAAGAAACGGGACCAAGCACGACTGGGTAGGGGGTTGGAAAAAAAACAAAGATGAGATGGAGGAGACGACGGAGACGAAGCCCTACCAGAGCTTGACACAAGATTGAAACCTCTGATGTGTAGCCGTTGTGAAGCAACAGCAAATCGGCTCCCAAAAACGGCAAGAGGATCACGAACCAAAGACCAGGACAGAGACCAACACCACCACCGAAGACCACCATCGCCGCCATCTCGCTATCTCGCCGTTTGTTTTGTGAATACAAAAAAAAAAGGCTTAAAATGAATCGAAATGTTAGAAGGAGGAGAAGGCGGAAAGGGAAGGATAGGGTGTGAGGGAGGTAGAGAGAGATGGAGGAAGGGAGCCTGCTGTCCCCAACCCCGCGCCGCCCCCACCAAAAGAGAACCCTAAACTTTTCTTCTGTCTTTTGGGTCCAGAGAGAGAGAAGAACGAGGCGAGAACCTTGATGTCTATCCATATCTCCTATATTACTTTTGTATTGTTATTCGGGAATAACAAAATGTTTCGTCGATTTAAAAAAAGAAAAGTTCTTCTAAAATCAACAAAATTGTAACTGAGTCCAGCTATAATTTAGATTATACTTCATACAGGACAAGCGGACATGTACCTTAACGCCCATGTTGAACATGAAAGCCATAACCAAAGACAGAGGAATTCCAACCAAATAGTAGCATCCCAAGTTCACATATGCCACATAAGCTTGCCACCCTGCCCCAATGGCTACCCCTGCACCAGTAGTACTATTATCACTCAATAATGAATACTACGTACTAAAGAGATAAAAATGAAATGACCAAAGAATTGAGTCATTCGAATACGTGCCTGCAAGAGGAAGCTGAACGTTGAGAACAACAATGCAAATTACCAGCAATGGAGTGAGCTTGTATACAATCTCTATGACTTCATCGTCGGTGGAAAACCACGAGGGATATTGCTTTGCCGTGATGACAAGGATAAGTCCGAGGAAGAGACCTATTAAAAAGGAAGTAATCACAACCACCACGGCTGAGAATTTCGCTGCTCTAGGGTGCGATGCACCCAGTTCGTTTGACACCCTTACGCTGCATCAACACTTATGCATATTAAGCTTCCATGTCAGTTTAACTTGATTCTTGTCTTCATGTCTTAAAATTAATTCAGCTTTTTCGTAAAATTTCCTGTTGTAACTTTTGTTAGTTTTTTAGTCCTAAGGACATTGTTAAATATTTGTAGCTGCTTTCAAACCTTACTGCTGCGTTTAATCCAAATCCTGCCATATTAAGCGTCCAACCCATGATGTTTGCACTGCAAAAATTCAATATATATGCGAGCTTAGTTTATAACTAAATATGAAACCATCGAAAAAAGTACAAGGAAATGACAGACAATCCATGTCTCAAATGCGATATATACAAAGGAAAACCGGCATATAAAACTCACCATATGCCGGATGCACCCACCGAAACTTCAGTGTTCTTTAAATATCCAGCAAAGAGAATTAGCACCGTGATGTACCACGTTTCTAATCTGTAAAATTATGGAGAAATGAAATTCAATGCTTTAACTAGTTTGAGAAAGAATGAATTTTGAATCATGTACTTCAGATTTATAATTAGAAAAAAAAGAAAGAAAGAGGGAAACTCACGCGAGCATGAAAGCAGATGCAAGAGACAGCTTCAGAAACCCCCAAAGATTTTGGAAGGCCATCCATGAAAATCCATTCCAAGCTTGACCACATGCCCCGCGAAAAATATACAATAGTTCAGCCAACACGATGAACCACCACGACGAATTCAGCACCACCGCTGCCCCCACCATTCCCCACCCAAACTTCAGCATTAAAAGCCAGCTGAAGATAGTATGGAAAACAAGCGCCACTGCCGATATCACAGTCATCACCATGAATTTGTTTTGTGCCTGTAGAAACTTTGTAATTGGATAGTTCATCGCATAAGCGAAGAGCTGTGGGATCATCCACAATGCAAAAATCCCTGCTTCCTTTGATATTGTATCTGTCTGGCCAATGAGTTTCAGAATTGGTGTTGCAAAAATGTAAAGAAACATCAATATTAGAGCAGTGGCGTTGAGGATAACCCAAGATCTTTGCATGTAAATCCCAAGCATCTCGAGTTGACCGGCTCCAAATGCTATGCCACAAAGCGTTTCTAGTGCACTTCCCATGCCCCACTGTAAATATTTAAGGAGATTGAAATTCGTCAATGTAAACTTAAAGGGAAAGGATGATTGCCAACTCTTATCTCTAAGTTCTAACGCACAAACATACTCGTAACGTTTCTCAAGCTTTTGCGAAAATGGGGGCAGGCATATAGCAGCATGGGCGTGTCAAATCCACTCACGAAGATATTTTAGAAATCAAAGATAGTAATGATGGCATTTATCAAATCCAAACATGATTTTCCAAAATCGGGTACATTCATAGACGCAAACGGAGCAATTTCTTGTAAACGGGAGGACAATAGGTTTACAAGTAGTGTGCTCTCACGCTGCTACACTCACTGATATTATAAGACTACATTGCTAAACCCTCACTGATCTCACACTCCCTGAGATGCAAACAATGAAACAAAGGCTTCGAATTTATAGCCTAACAATGGCAGACAGAATTGAAGCCTATTAGTTTGCAATGGACAGGAGGAAAGCTGGCTCATGAACTCTTATAGTTGGATGTCTCCAATTATTCAAAGATGATGAGGCTGCCACTAAGAGGATGGGTTCCATTCCGATGGAGACCAAACATTCCAAATCTTGAGGCCACAAGGGGTTATGCCGGGTCGTTACCTTCAGGGCCCTGGAATTAATCGAGGTGCGTGCAAGCTTGCCCGAATTTCCGATTATTAAAAAAAATATCGACAATTTAACCATGATTAAGAGGATTGGTAACCATGGGTAGCTAGGTTCCAAATCCCCCTATAAATACTGTAAGAAGACTCGCTGCAAATAAATCTGAAATCCAATACACGAGAGAATTGGAGTGAAACTACTATTGCATATTTGCATTCATAGTCTTGGAGAGTTCTCGGAATTTGCCTTTAAGTGGAAACTAGCTTGATCATCAGATGACATTTTCGGCTGTCAACATATACTCAACACGGGCTGGAACATCGCTAACAGTCTTCTCTTTTGCAGGATCATGGTTCAAGAGAGCAGTTGTCATCTTCCAAGCACGAGCTCAATGGGTAAATCCCATCACACGGAGGGAGTCGGAAGCCTGGCCTCCACATCCGATTACACGCATATACACACTATCACATTACGTTTAAGAAACAGAATCTACGTAAACCATAAACACCTAAACCAAATTTTTTTTTTCTTTATCTGGAACACCTAAACCATTTAGGGAGAGTTTTTTGTTAAACAAAACAGAAAAAGTTGAAAGATATGAAATGGTGTTTGAATTGATGTCGAAGTTGTCCCTCCAATTGCACATTTCTGTTTTTCTAATTTATTTCATTACATATATAGAGTTGAGCACTTGACATTGGGGGGTTTAGGCCCTTTAGAGAACAATTCATGGTAGGGATGGCGATTTAAGGTTAGCTTGAGGGACAAGGTTACAATTACTAGTTTAGGAATGAAATCAACAAATTTAAGTCGATTCAGGGATTAAAGTGAAATTAATCCTTAAGAAAATGAGGAACAAGATTTCAACCCCAATGGGGCACTGACCCATGTAATTCCTTAGAGTTTCTCTAATGACATAACCAAAACTTAAATTTTTTTTAAAATTAGCAATATTGGTCCAAAATATAGGTCATAATGGTGTAACTAAATTTAGCAACCTCTTAACTAATGACCAAATTTTAATCTTTGGATAAGCAAATTAACTAACAACAAAAAAACGAATGTGCAAACGAAAACAATAAGCCATATTAGTTGTGTTCCTATGTCCCAAGTAAATATGTTAATTTGCATTGGTCATTCGGATTGGATTTCACCGATTATAGGAAACAACTAATCTAGTCGGGATAGAAGGACGAGAGATGTCGAGATACATAATCCTGATCCTAGATATAGGATAATCATTTAGATGTCCCACAAAGTATTGGTTTGGTCTTGATAGCTGACTGAAGCCACCAAAAAAGAGAGGGCTACCACCGGTTCAAATGTCAACAGAGGGATGTCCTATCGTTGACTAAGAACTGTATCAGTACCTTTTTATTGTAAGGCAGTTTTCAATGTTGAGTTATAGCCATGAGTTTGTATGACTACCCAACTACCAAATCAATCACTACCGAAGATACAAATTCGATGTGGAACCAGATAACTACTAGTAAGGTACGTACCATGAAGCCATAACCAAATCCAGCGATGATGGAGTTCTCGACTGAAAACGTAGCGAGTTCTGTAGTGCCGAGATGGCCAGCAAAGACCTGAGTAACGGCACCAAGTGAGTATTGGCAAACGGTAGTAAGGATAGCCGGAGCAGCCAAGTACCAGAGCTTCTTGGACTCCTCATAGAATTCCCTGAAAAAATATGGTATTGGTTTATTCGATCCCACGCGATCTTCGTCGACGTAAGTAGCAATGTCATGAACCTGTGAATCATGGGGTAGATTATGGAACTCATCTTCGATAGATGATAGAAGTGGCCGGTGCTCCCCATCTTCCATGGAGAGAACAATAGGAGAGGAAAAGGAATCTCGTTGGATGGGAATTAATTGAAATATAGAATGTGCAAGTAGTTTTAAAAATACCGAATTTCCTATTCAATTTTTATGAATCAGCACGCATATGTCATGAATTCAAACAATTCAAGGATGTGCACACCGTACATAATAAAATAGGAGTGTATATTGCAGTATTTTTGGTAATCAATTATACATGTTAAAAATTATATCCAATGTGTATCGATATATAAGGACATTTATTATATAGTTTTTTTTTTTTTTTTTGCTTACCAATTTTTTTTTTATTAATCTTTATAAATGATTACTAAGAATAAACGAAAAAAGAATACACCGACAAACATCACCCAAGACCCAAAAAGGACGGCAAGACACTATCAAAAGAAACCTGAGGAAAACCTAACTAAGAATACCCAAAAACCTAAACGAAAGTTCCAAACAATACCTCAAAAGCCACAGCTCCAAAACAATGACGAAAGCAAACCAAATGAGAGTCCGAAGCGTAACACCCCGTCCTACATCAGAAGTCTACATAGATGATATTGGGTATATAACAAACCTTATGGGCTAGTACTAGTACCTTATTCTTAAGAGTGGTGTGACTTGTGGATCAAAATCAAGTTAGTCTTTTTTTTGGTCAAAAGTGAGAAGATTGTATTGATAAATGCCCAGCGGCACTTACAAAACGGAGATCATTACAAAGAATTTCGAAAAAGCCAAACTAATCGTCTAACAAATAGAAAATAAGTAAATCACAAGACAATCAATGTCTTTCATTCTAACCCAAACATGACCTTGGGCCAGTAGTCTACTTGGGACGTTACACGAAACATATCGAAAGACCAAGAGACACCAAAACCTAACATGAACAACAAAAGTAAACACACTAAAACCCTATCATAAATGTCTCCCTATCGTAAAGAGTAGAAGCATCGTCCTCTCTATCATAAATGTCTCCCTCTTCAGCCTCTGCAAACTTCTTTAAGGCGTCATCCTATATGCAATTTCCTCTTTTTTCATTTCAACCAATTTTTTCAAAGTTAAAGTTCCTCCCTCCTATGAATTAAATTCTCAATCGAGCGCCAGACTCCATAGCCTTACTAGCATTTTTGAATAAAATCGAATTCCTATTCTGAATGTCAATGGATGATAATGAAGAAGAAGGTACCACCTTAGCTTTAATTTGTGTGATAATTTGGCCGCCTTAATCCCAAACTCAGAAATATGTTTCTTCTTTCTGATATTCCTCTGGATCTATTAAACCTCTTTTTCAACTTTACTGGCTAAATAATATTTGTCTAGAGATCGAATGAAAAATCAGGGTTATGACCGTCAATTATCCATAGGTCACATATGATTGTTCAAGTAGTTAACAAAGTCCAATCAATTTTATAGTATCTTACATAAGCTCGTCAATGGACCACATTTGATCCGAATTCGGCAGTCTTCGAGTCTGGTCTGATTATAAACCATTGGATTCCGACTTCTAGAAATCTAATTAAAGCAATCTGAATCTGAAAATTATTAGATATTTGATAAAAAAAAGTCCGACCCAAGGAGGACATTAGTATATCTTGATATCGGCAAGACTATGCATACGGATCAACCGCGCCAAGTACGCCGGGGAATCATAAGAGAAAGAATGATAAAAAATATTCTAATCCATTTTTAAATGCAAATCTATTTTTAGATGATTGTTTTATGCGTAATCTAGTAGAAAAACAGAAAACGATTAAACAAAAAACGGGGTAGCTGGTCACACGGCTATCCATGCCTACAAATTAAAAGGGGGCGACTATTTGCAGCTCCTTATTTTTTCCTGCAGCCCGTTAAAAATTTTCAATTATACTCGACAGTTAGTTACCAAAACTGAGATACATTTTCCGCATTCAATTGCCAAAATATAATATTTTTTTCGACAGTTATTTACCGAAGATGCATATTCGGCAGTTGTTTCCCGAAAGTTGAACATATTTTCGACATGTAATTTCTGAAATATAATCTTGTTTTCAACAACTATTTACCGAAATATTATATATGATTTTCAACAACCATTTACCGAAATGTAGTGGGCTACGGGAGAAAATATGGAGTTACGAATAGTCGCCCCCAATTAAAATGGGCAAGTTACTGAAATCCTCAAGGTTTCTGCAAATCATAGATTTACCATCATTTTTTTAGAAATTACACTTCAATGTACGTAGGTTGTTTAGTGAAGGGTTATTCCCTCAATAACAAGAAAAATAAATGCTAAGATCAAATGACAACGAGAGGTCAACCAGCAACATGTGGGTGCCGAAAACGAGGGAAAAAACAACTGTTTGGAATTTTAAAACCGTCTCCTACGTACGTCTCCTAAAGCTTTCTTAATTTGAAAAAAGTTTCAAGCGGTACTACTTAGCAAAAAAAAAAGGGGAGGATTAGGTAGTTGAATAAGGAGTTAGCATGCGGAAGAGATTGTTGGAAATGCTAATTAATAAGGCGCATTCTACTCTATCAACTATGAGAGACCGGTAGTTAGTGAAATTGCGAATATTGGTGATTGTGTTATAGAGATATACTAGGTCTCTAGAAATCTAGCTTTGAGTCAAACATTTGACTGTTCTCCAATTCTTCACGACTTACATACGTTGTAACCATCCAAAAAATGATCAATGTAACTGAAATTGTTTCTCCTTGAGATACAGATCGATTTGTAGTTGCAATGTCCAAACATGTGCAAGAAATTTACTCATAGATTTATTTAAATTATAACATGTAATTACTAAGTTGTAGGGTTAAATTATGTACCCGAATCTACAATTTTGATGACAGAAGTTGACATGTATGAACCATTGGTGGAGGCAATCGATCTACACTCTTCTTTTGCCCTTTTAGTTGACAAGTCTAATTAATGCGTACGGAGACTGCAAATTCATCAAGCAAGAATGGGGACTAACACTAACCCCTTATATATTTAGAAAATATTTACACAAGTCGTAACCCATAAAGGAATGTAATCCTAATACAAATAGGATAACACTTAATTAAATAGGTCCACACCTATAACAAAAAAGGGAAAAATTAGCCATAAGTCCTACGCATAAAAGTTGCGTAACAAGGTGGACCAAGACAATAGCTTATAGTTAATCCCTAAATCACAGTGGGCAGACAACCTTTGTGAGTGTACTGCATTCAGTGTGTATGGGGCCCATCTCCTTTGTGAGTGTGTATATGTGTAAGTGTTTATATATTTGTGTGTTTAGGCCTTATTTGATAAATGTGTTGGATGTTAGATAAGATTGGTAAGAAAATGAGATTCATAAGGAGATGGAATTATGGAATGAGATTCGTAAGGAGATGAGATTAGTAATATTACGTTTGTTTCCCACACGTAGGATAGGATTGGAAGATTGATATTTCAACATTACCCTTGTTCATGCGTAATTTTCAAAATTTTACCAAATTTGTTTTTTAGGCAATAAACAATAGAATACTTACCCATAAAAAAACATAGAATGATAAAATTGTTAATACCATGTTTGTTTAGGATACGATTAGATTGGATTAAAATAATAATTTTCTTTAATTTTTGCCCTCAATGAAGTAAAAGAGAAAATACAATTAAAATGTCCTATTTTTTTAGTATTTCTTCTCTTTTTTTAACTATACTCAATATTTTGTGAAAATACAGTTAACATAGATTGAAAATACAACTAATGTATATTTTATACTACATTTAGGTCCAACACAATTATGTCTACCCAATACCATGCACCGACGGCGCACAATTGGGTTCGTAGAATCCACTGTTGAGTTTCACACAAGTGATTCAAGTAACTATGTAAATCTATTATTCCTTCTTTTTTTTCATTTCCGTTTGTCTTTTTGGGTTTTACAAGTTCCAAAAATATCATGAAGCCAAAAAAAAAAGTGGACCGAAACAAAAAAATTTTACAAAACATGAAAAAAAAACTGTTTCAAAATCATTGTGCAAAAAATTGTAGGAAAATAATTGATGTTTTTAACTCACTCTTCAAAAATAGACTGATGCTTTGATAATCTAATTTTTACACAGTCAATATCATACCAATTATATCACTGGTAATTTCCGGTGGTTTTTTGGTGAACGGGCGAGATTCCAAGGGTAATTGCGCATGCATAATTTATCCAAATGACCAAGCGTAATAGGGTCAATGTAATTTGATTTCATGAGATAGGATTGTTAATACCTAGTCCCCCAATGTATTATTAATCCTTCCTAGTGAGGGGATTGCCCTTCCCATGGGATTACTAATCTCTTTCCATTTTGTGCAATCAAACATAGAATTAGGGGACCCATAGGATTAGTAATCCTATCCTACTCTCTAACTCACTCGACAAACAAGGCCTTATAGTATTGTTGCCCCGTAAATTCTCCCAATGCAAGCGACGTATATATGGAAGTGCGGTATGAAAATTACACGCTAACGTTATCATTCGTGCCTATTTTCAAATTAGTTCATCTTTTTATACTCCATCTGTCCATTTTTAAGTGTCACACTTCATAACTCCAATTTATTAAGAAAATATCATCATTACACTTTTCACATCAATTTTTACCTTCATTTTTCCTACTTATCCTCTATGAAGACGTTATTATTACACTTTTACTCACTAACTTTCAAAATGGAATCTACTTTTAGGGACAAAATGGAAAATGTATCAACTTTTACTCACTAACTTTACAAAATGAACACTTATTAAGGAACAGTCCAAAATAAAATACTGAATTTTAAAAAGGGGACGGAGGGAGTACTACTAAGGGATAAACAATGCCTCAACCGCACTCATAAAGTGAAAGCCTATATACAGACCGTATGATATATATATATATATATATATATATATATATATGCTCCCTTTAATGAAGCATCTAATTGGTCTAAAATGGCAGTAGGATCTCCAAAATGGGAGTCCATATTTGAAGAACCAAAAGCAATTTGGAGCCCGAATATCTAATAAATACGGTGGGGTCCCTTCTATATTCTCTTATAAAGTGCAAAAAGTGAGAATAAATTACAAAATCCCCCTATAATAAGTCATACAACTGCACTTATTGGTGGAAATCTTTAATTATGCTCCATTCGTCCCAAACTGATAGTCCCCTACGAAAAGACATAAATTTTTTAGATAAAAAAATGTACTTACGTTCATAATTTTGTAAATATTTTCACACCAAATTAAAAAATTAATCGAGATTTTTAATTGGTGCAAAAAAAAACTTCGAAAAACCATGTGCCGAAATACTTTTTTGACCGAAAATTACATGTCTTTCTATAAGGGAGTATCATTATGGGTGGGAGGAAGTAACATATAAGCATGAACCTCCATTGATCCATGCTTCAAGAAAAGATTTAAGACTTCACAAGTATACCTTGCATCGAGGTCCTGTCACAAAAACAATTGTGTACAATATATAGTACTAGCGAATGTTTGTACCTGAAGGCATGGCATAACATACTTTGAAGACAACTAAAACTACTAGCCGAACAATGAGCAAAGGGAGGGCACCAAAAAATTGCTAGGAACAAACTAAACTTTGGTATTTGTGCAGGACAAATCGAGGTGCAAATAATATTTCATGATCTCTATATAAATAGTGTAGGAAGTACGTACCTCACGAATATGCATGACGTTAACATTCCGCTCTTCATGGATTGCAACTCCAACATACCTTTCTCGAAGTGGCTCTACCTATATGAATTATTGCCCATAGTTTCAAATTTGTTTAAACTCCGAATACCCCACACCCATAATTCTTTGAAAGAGACACAAAGGAATGTGCAGTAATATTACCAAAGAAGTCTTTTTTTCCATAGCATTGGTGAGAAGCCCTTTCCCCTAATCCGCATAGCTTGACTTATGCCTTGTTTGAGCAATTGTGTCCACCATTCGTGTATCCTGAATAGTGTATTTGAAAAATTACTGAAGCTGATTATAACTTAAACGACATATATAAGTAATACCTCACGATTATGTATGTTGTTGACAATGTTGGCACAATGCTCATCAAGGGCAACCCCGACATTTATTTCCTATAGAGGTTGTGTCTATAAATAGACAACAAACTATTCAATTGTGTAAATCTGAATTGAAGGTAGTATCGACTATCATAATTATTGCATCTTACCCTTGTATCCAGGGAAGAGGGTCCTATCTTTAGCTGAAATAAAACCAAAAAAACCGATAGGAATAAAAAACCAATAGGGAAGCGGATCCTATCTTTAGCTGTAACAAAAGGCTGTTTAGGATACATGACATAATCGGAAGTTGAAGGATGGGATGTAAAATTGGAGTTTATACATTCCACGGTTCCTGTACAGACATGTACTAATGCCTCCCTCTGTAATTTGCTCCTCTTCATTTTAAGATGAAATGTTTTCCCCAATGTAGGAAAACAGCCCCTCCGAAATGGTTCGGCATGTCTTAAAGTGAGAAGGGAGTTAAATGCCAGGGTTTGGCAACATGATCCACTAGTACAGGAATCGCCTTGGAAGGTCCTAAAGCTTTGAGTGCTCTCCACAGAGATATAATAAAAAATGGATAACCAAAAGTTGATACATTAGCTTTTGATTATTCATTTAAGAGGTTGCTAAGTTTAATAATGTTGAGGTTCACAATGGTCACTTTTAGTCTATAATCAAAATAAGGGGTCTACCATAATTTCAAATAATCTCTCTCTCTCTCCCCCTCCGTTTCCCGCCATTCACTTCCCTCCATTACATTTTTTTTTTTTGGCAAAAATATATCAAATATATGGAGTTCTTCCTAATGTTATCTATCAAAACAACACCAAAATTTTTTTTTTCTTCATATTCCTGTAGCCTATATCACAAACCCACCACTCTCTTATGCCTTGTTCTCTTTAAAATTTAAAAAGCATTTTTCAAAAAATTCTCCCTAGATTCCCCCTACTCCCAACTTTTCTCTCTCTATCTCTCTCCACTTATTACCCCTACTATTTTTCAAAAAAAATTTCAAACACTAAACCAAACAAAGCATAATCTTTCAAAAAAAATCAAATGTGTTCTTGAATTTAGAAAAGAATACAAAGTTCTTCCTTTTTTTTTTTTGCAAGGTTCTTCGTTTACTTAACCATAAGGGGAGGTACACAAAAGGAATAACCACTTTTAGTTGAAAAAATCATTTTTTTTTGGCTAAAAAGTGTTTATTTCTCAAAATACTTGGGTAAAAGTAAAAAAAAATACTTTTCCGATTTCTCTTGTTAAGACAAATTAAGAACTCATAAAAGTTTGGCGTACAACTAAAAAATGTGAAAAAAATTCAAATAAAGAATTTATCAGATGTAAGTTAAATTCATAAGAATGCAACCTAAAATAGAAACGGGAAAGAAGAGAAACAGTTTGTAATTGAAGTGAAGAAGGTATAAAGCAGGTGAAGAAGAGAAGAAGAAAATACTAGTTGAAATACGCGTGTATATAAATTTTGGAACCAATTAACTTATATGGTGTGGGGTTCACAAATTTTGATTATTCAAAAATGTTGCTAGTTTTGGTTATCCAAAGCCCAAAATTTGATTATTTCTAAGGATGTTGCTAAGTTTGATTATACCATTGTGAGCCATTTTTTGCACAAATATTGTTAACTTTAACAACAATTAGCTTTTGATTTTATCACTGTGGATGGCCTTAGCAAGTGTTGTTATGTTTGCGGAGCAGTGATTTGCTTAAGGATCTGCTCTCGTTTTCGTTGCTCTCGTTGTCCCATTGCTAATTTTGATATTTCTTTACCGACTTGTGGCTAAAGAAAGTGTATAATATCTATTTTGCAAATGGAAGATAGAAGGTAGATGTCAACGTGTATACCTGTGAGTTTTCCTTTCCACTAACCGCGGTGCTTTGCTTCAAAATTTGTTCTCATTCTCGTCGTGCACGTTGTGCTAAGGTTAATTTTGATATTTCCTTACCAAATTGTGCCTAAAAGTATGTGTAGAAACTCTGATTAATTATTGTAATCCCATACTATTTAAGAAAGTAGGTCAAAGGGTCATACAATATTGTCCAAAAACTTCTTAGTCAGTTGAAAAATGATTTTTTTTCTAAAATAGCCATACTCGTGAATATTCTTCTCCATTGGCCACATGTGTTGGCATGGATTCCGTTTGCTAGCCATTTGCTTTACCGACCGGGTGTTAATAAAATTAAACTAAAAACGCGTCCCAAGCGTAGGACTCTCGACCAGTTTAGCACAATAATTCCGGAAGTACCGAAGTCGAACCACAGAGACGGACGGACGGTGCTGACTCAAAAGTGTTGAATTCTAGTTTTAATTGGCTCTTAGGTAGCCACCCCTTGTTTGACTGGTTTGATTAACTAATTACTGAAGAAATTGACCTCTAATGAATTAAAAAGGAGAGCGCAGCCGTGGGAACCCAGCGTCTGCAACTAGCCTAACCAATGGTTACTCGGGCCACAATGATTCGATTTACTGATTTTAGAATTGGAAAATATTCCCTAACGAATGCGCACCACCTGTCACCAATTTCCGTGCGCATTCGAAATCTGGTAATGCCTGGGTTCGTTCGTTAGAAAGATTTCGTTTCCTAAAACTGCTCAAAATTGAATTTATTCAGCCACGAGGTAAAACAATGATTGGACTAGCCACGTGACGCTTCCATCCCGCGGCCGCGCCCTATGCGACTACTCACACATGATTATAATGAACGCAATAACAAAAATAAGAGAAAACCTAAATCTAAAAATATTTAAAGAATCGAAATAGCAAGAAGAACGGATACCGCAATTAAACTGAAGAAACTATTGATTAATGAAGCAAAAACACCAATCCGATGCTGGAAATCCGGAACAGAACTGAAGAAAACTTGAATCTCGTACTAGAACTAGAAGAACTGCAGCCAAAAAGTTAAGAGCGATGCAAAAATAAACAAAACGTTGTTATGAAAAGCTGCTAAAAACCTAAGTAAAAACGTACGTAACCTAATTCTGAGTATAAAACGGGGTATTTATACTAATCCCTATTAAAATCCTAAAACCAATCGAAATGGGAACCGCTAAAGCACAAAACGCCGTCGTTCCTGGGCCTTTAAGCCCTCGGTAGCGCTACACCAAAAAGGGTGTAGCGCTACCTAACCCCTTAAGCTATGTTGACCGAGTTGACTCGCCTCTAGCCGTTGACCATTAATGCCTTAGGTAGCGCTACACCAAAAATGGTGTAGCGCTCGCCAGCTCTCTGGTCACTTCGTGCCCCATTTTGTGCTACTTTTGAGCTCTCTACCAAATCTTCTGTAGCGCTCACTAAGGTTCTGTTCACCTTCTCACGAATTTGTGTCCAACACTTAGTCTCCACAGCCCTTCTTGCTCTCGAACTCCATCACGGCCTTTCCGGATACCTCTCATTTGCGCCAAAACATCTTAATTTCCTGCAAATTAAGCACAAACACAAAATCCAACCACGTGCACGCATTAAATGGAAAATGAGAATTAAATGCACGTCTAACGCGCTAATTTCCCTACTTAGGCGCTAAAATTCATGAATTCCGCGCGCCTATCACCATTGTCTCTAGTTAGTCATACCCTGATAAGAATCAAAATACATGATCACTTCAAACAAAAGCACCTTCGCTCTGCCACTTGACATCCTAACAAATTTGAAATTGTGGACAATACTACTGCAACAAATAGCATTAGCAAAGGAATGTGTAGTAATACTACCAAAGGAGGGGGGAAATCCAATAGAACCTAAGTTTGACAGATTTTCAACTGTCGAGGAAGAGTATCAACAGGTATAACAACATTCCACACTAAAAGCACATAGCAGTTAAATTGTGATTATGCGTCAAGGTGAACAATGTATGCTGAAGCAATGTATGTGAACCTTTTCCATCCTGTATCAACAAACTGCAACACGGAAATTATTTTCACACGCTACGCCACTACTACCTAGAAAAGAAAACAGAGGAAAAAAAGCATTCAGCCAAGCCATATGAAAAAAAATAGAAGGAAAACACAATTACTGAATCGACGTTGGAACCTTGGCGCCCCTACTACCTAGAAAAGAAAGCAAGAGAAAAAAAGCATTCAGCCAAGCCGTATGAAAAAAAAAGAAGGGAAACACAATTCCTGAATCGAAGTTGGAACCTCAACGCCCCTACTACCTAGAAAAGAAAGCAGGGGAAAAAAAGCATTCAGCCAAGCCAAATGAAAAAAGTAGAAGGGAAACACAATTTCTGAATCGAAGTTGGAACCTCGGTGCCCCTACTACCTAGAAAAAAAAGTAGGGGAAAAAGCATTCAGCCAAGCCGTATGAAAAAAAAAAGAAAGCAAAACTCTACATTGTGTTCTCAACATCTAGAAAACATTGATTTCGGAAAATCAACTGAAAAAATGCAGGGGATGGAGCTGATTTATATATTCCCAATCAATGTGGGTTCAACAATGACGCGCATTTGAGAAAGAATTTTCACTTTCTTGTGACGGCAGTTCCGGCTTGTCTGCGACGCAAAAGAAGCAAAACTCTACATTGTGTTCTCAACACCTAGAAACATTAACTTTTGAAAATCAACTAAAAAAATGCAGGGGATGGAGCAGATTTAGTTATCAATCATGTGTTGTGATTTGTATATTTTCAATCAATGTGGGTTCAACAATGACGCGCATAGCCAAAGAATGTTCACTTTCTCGTGATGGCAGTCACTTTTACTTTCTAACCCAATTACAACCAAGATTGGGGAAAAAGTATGGACAGAAGCTTCTTTAAACTAATGATTCAATTGTACGTGAAATCGAAGTTTGAACCCAACTAAAAAACGATGCGGTTTCCCTACCAAACTGTGTGATTACATTCACAAAGTTTTACACGTGAAATCGAAGTTTGAACCCAACTAAAAAATGATGCGGTTTCCCTACCAAACTGTGTGATTACATTCACAAAGTTTTACGTTGAAATAGCGGCTCCTTATACGATTCTAATCTCTAGCCTCAATTTTATTTGTATGAGGCATTTTGACAAACACCTTGGATGCAAATCACCGCGCTCGAAGACCACCGTTAGTATAGGATTAGAATATTTGATCAAAGCATAATAAGTCATAAAAAAATGCCCACAATTGTCTTGCTCCTGATCGATCAAACATAACTTCTGGAATAAAGATAAGAAAGCACTTAAATAACTAATTAACTAAGAACTGTGTCATTTTCTCCATTGTTTATCTCTTTTTTTTTTTTAAATCTGAGCTGTCTGTGGAGGAACCGTTTAAACCATTACTATTTTTTAGTAATGCACGGTCAATGCATACCCTTACGTATAATCAATTAGGGTCGGCGCGTAAACGCATAGCATAGGAATAAAAAATTTCTTTCTAGAGGTGTATCCCTTTTAGTACCAAATAGTAATTCAACCTGGTTCCGTTTAGTCTGCTTCTAATTCAACCTGGTTTTGTTGGTTAATGCATACCCTTACGTATAATCAATGGAGGAAGCTATGGTACACAGGGTATACCATATGTTTAAATTATGACAATTTGTGATTTTCATTATGCCGATTTTTGGTTTTCTAATGCGTATTTATGATTCTAATTACGACTTGTACTTTAAAATTTACCTGTTGAACAGGTCATTAGCAGGTTACTCATAATTAAAAAATATTGTTGTTACGTAACCATAATTATTCGTACCGAAATCCATAATACTTGTACCCTAACCAAATATATGTGTACAATATCAAAAATTAAATAATACTACCCACAAATGTTATAACAACACCATAAATTGGCATTATCTTACCACAATAAGTCATACCAAAGAAAATTGACTCGTATGATATTCCGTAACAAAATCAAAATATGTCGTACCAAAATCAACAATTGTTATACTCAAGCCAAAAATATTTGTAAAATGCCACAAATTTTATAAAATAACCACAATTGTTATGACAACACCTAAAATTGTCATTTTCTTAACACAACGTGTCGTATCAAAAGAAAATATATTTAAATACCACAAATTATATAACAAATCACAATTGTTATGATAATATCATAAATTTACGTTTTCTTACCACAATGTGTCGTACCAAAGGAAATTAATTAAAATATTCCATAATAACACATGTCTAAAATACCACAAATTCAGTAATATAACCAAATTTGTTATGACAACACCATAAATTGACGTTTTCATACCCATAACGTGTCGTATAAAAAAAATTCAATCGAAATGTTCAGTTAACAATAGTTATAATAAAAAAATACAATACCACAAATTTAGTAATATAACCAAATTTGTTATGACACCATAAATTGGGCGTTTTCATACCCACAACAAGTTGTATAAAAAAATTCAATCGGAATGTTCAGTAAACGATAGTTAAAATCAGCAAAATACCATACCACTAATTATTTTCAATTCCCGCCACATTATTTTTTCAAATTTTAAAACTTCCACCATATTATCTTAATTTTTGATTCCCCCCACACTATTTTTTTAAATTCTTATTTGTCCCTACACAATACTTCAATAATTTAATTCATCCACAAAATTCACCAAAAAATAAGTACTATACCCAAATTTTCGAATACAACTACAATTTTGTCTCAAAATATTAGTCTAAATTAAATTCTTTCTCTACAAAATTTAATTCAAAAAATCAAAATTCCTTCAATTTTTCATGAAAAAATGAGAGGTCACTAAAACAAATAATTACCCAATTGTCTCAAGATACGGATATTCAAAGTGGTGCACTTAACAATTGGCACTATATATTTGACAGGTGGATCGGTGCCAAACCTTCACCCTATGCATACAAATCCAAATTTAATGGTGGTTCTTGGAACTAGGTTGTGGAAGTACAATATAATTAATTTTGAAAATTTATTTTCATTGTATTTTCTTTAAAAAAAATTATTATAGTCGACATACTAATTTACACCAATGACATACGCTATAATATGACCTACAAGTGCAGGCCAAGCACTAAGACTGATGCATTTAAGGCCACTGTCTTCTCAAATTTTCAGCATGGAAATAGGGCTCCTATGTACAAGAAAGAATTATAAAATTAATAGCCTTTAGAATTTCAAATTCTCAATTATGTACCACAGTGAAAAGGTGTTGGAGTTTGGACTTTTATCTAAAAGATCAGGGGTTCAAGTCTTGCACCCTTCATTCCTTTTTTTTTAATTTTTTTAAGAATGTTGTTTTTTGGTTAAATTACAGAGTCCTTGTAGTTTCATACTTCAACAAATCTAGTTGTTCAATTTCAATACAACATTAAAATCTAATAATGCACCATGTGAGCCCCACGTAAGGTGTGTTTTTTTTTTTTTAATCTAAATCGTCTATCTTTTATATAATATCAATTAGGTCATTCGTACCAAGAATGAAGTTGATGGCTTATAGCTAGACACTTAATTAGATGGAAAATATCATTCTATTATTCAATCTGCGTGCCGATTGATTGAGGGGAAAATTTATGTAGGTGAGTTAATCAATAAACATAAAAAACTCAACAGATTTAATTATCATTACCGTGTCACGGTAGCATGGCTACTGTATATTCAACTACAACAGATGACTAGGTTTCATATCAAATAAAAATTGAATGTACAATCTAAATGTCGTTAGTGAGTGTATTTTTAGAATGATCAATCAGGACTGTTAGGATGTCAAGTTATACAATATTTAATTTGTGAAATTTTAGACATGTATCTTGCTTGGGTATAATAATTATTGATTGTGCTACGACATATTTTAGTCTTGTATCTAGTATCTTTTGATCGATTTCTTTTGGTACGACACATTGTGGTAAGTAAGTGCCAATTTTTTGTGTTGTCATAACAATTGTGTTTATGTTATATAATTTGTAATATTCTACATATGAGGGAGAGGGAGAGAAAGTCAAGGAGGAGAGAATAACATGTTACATGCTAAGCCCTTTTTTTATTTTATTAATTGATTTAATCAATGGGTGGTCCAGATTATTCACTTTAAAATCCAAAGGTTTAAAATCATGGTGCGTACGGTACACCCCCTAATATGGGGTGTGTACCATAGGACTACCCATAATCAATTAGGGTCGGCACACAAACGCATAGCATAGGAGTAAAAAATTTTACCCCAATTGTTCCTGTTTACTAAATAAAAAAGCTTAAAAGACGGTAGGGAGAGGGGCGGCAATGCAAAGGGAGGAGGCGGTGGCGAAGCTGTGTGAGGGGACTGAGGGGGGTGGCGAAGCTGTGTGAGGGGACTGAGGGGGGAGGCCGTTTTCGCAGAGAGAGAGAGAGAGGGGGTAGGGTTCTTTGGGAAGGGTTTTGAAGTAGATGGAGAATTTGTGTGACTGAAAATTGGTCAGAAAATATTAAGTATTTACGAGCCTGCAATTGTAGAATGGATGGTGTAGATTTATGCAGAGTATAATTCTGGACCGTTGGTTGTCTTTTGAATTCAAAATCAGTCCGATCTTATTATATAGACTAGTATTTGACATAAAATAGCCAAGGCATGCATAAAACCACAATAATAACATCTCGAGGATAAAATAAACTATCCACAACTCACAGTCGCTGAATAGAATTGATTAATCAAAGTACGACTCGATCCCGCACCTACATGAAAATTATCGACCAAACCCATACTGGTTACAGGGTCCTTAAAGATTTCATGATCAGGAGCTAAACCCAGCGTAGTAGCGGAAAAGAAATTAGATATCGTAAGATCGATATAATTTTACAGACGTGTGGTTGGATATTATTCTAACAAACGGGCTCTTGCATCCACAACTACAAGATATATTTATATGTTATTAAAGATAAAACAAACCTTACACATGAGGAATTAATATCGAGAGAACTCTAATTTTTATTGAATAACTGAATAAAACCATGGTTTGCCCTTTGTCTTACAATCCTACTAGCTTATAGCTAGAAAAATCCTTCTGATGGGATTGTGGGTGCCTTTTGTTGTAATGCCATCTTGTCTCAATCGGATTCTCTTAATTACTATAATCCTCTTTTCAGAGTAAAAAATACAAATTATTTTCTCGCTGTTCAAAAGAAAGGAACAGTGAACGACCAGGGGACACGTTGATTAAGGCGGATCACGAACTGATCAATATGATTATCTTGCTAATCTTATTAACTGAATCAGATTATCTTGCAAGCAGACCATCGTATTTAATTATCGAATTGTCTGCTTTTCTATCGCGAGCATTACAACATGTGAGTTAAAGTAAGTTGTTGCCTACGCAGTCCTGATGTGACATTATTTGTGAATTTTCAGCTCTTCTTAAAACTGTTCCCATGTGCTTTTGTTCCCACCCACTTCAAATTATCTGATGTCATTGTCATCTGTTTTTCCGCCCCATTGTTGCAATTTGTCTCCAGCAATAGAAGCCTGCATTTGCAACAGATGAAACTCCAAATTCATTAATAACTTAACTCACCTGACAAAATTATAACTAATGTACAACTTGTAATTTGGGATGAGGTTTGTTCAAGTAATTAATTAAGTACCTCCTTATTCCAATCTGTTATGTATACGATCCACATGAGAATGGAGGCTTCTAGAACTGATCCTACCAGAACTCCCCACCAAATTCCCTGGAAATTATAGTATCAGTAAAAAGCTAGCTGAGATTAGAACAAGATTAAGATTGGTTCATAGGAATCTCTGACTAACAAGCAGATGATAAATCTTGAAAAAACTAACAAATCTTCCCGTAGGTAGTTGTCCTATCGTATCGTTGCCATTTTAAAAGGGGAAAATGAAGGCTAATGACGTGTTTTGATAATTGCCAAGAACATTTTTAGCATGAACAAATGTTCTCAGTATATTCTTGACGGGTATATATAATTATTAAAATACGTCATGTGCCGTCATTTTCCCTATTAAAAATTGGATTAATTTGGACCCAACTCTTCAAACTCCTGTTTTGAGATCACGTCACGGTCGAGGCATTCCCTCAAACAGCTAGTACTCACTAACCATTCACAAAGAGGTGGAAGTCCTCTTGATCGATGCTTTAAGGAGGAAATTAACGAAACTGTTACACGTACCTGAATCCCCATGTTGAACTTGAAAGTCAAAAGCAGACACGTTGGAATCCCAACAAAATAGTAACACCCTAGGTTCACATATGCGACGTAGGCTTGCCACCCTGCCCCAATGGCCACCCCTGCACTAATTATATCATTGCTCGATGTAAATAAGATAAACAAAACCAGTAGTAAACCAAAGATGAAATAAATAAATCAATCAATCAATCAATGCGTATATATATAGAGTCATTGGAAAAATTCGTGCCTGCGAGAGCAAATTGCAGATTGTAAACAAGAATGGCGAGTCCAAGCAATGGGGTGAGCTCATATACAAGCTCTTTGACTTGGGCATCAGTTGAGAAGAAGGAAGGGTACTGCTTCACAGAGAGGATGAGAACGAGGGCGAGGAAGAGACCTATGAGAGAGGAAGTCACTCCGACCACCACCGCTGAGAATTTGGCTGCTCTGGGTTGGGCTGCACCCAGTTCATTTGACACCCGTACACTGCGCGCATCAGTTCCATGTTAGTGATCATCAAATCTAAAAGATATTGGTGGAGGCGTATGTTTGTGTTATCTTCTTCAAACCTTACGGCTGCATTGAATCCATATCCTGCCATAATTGTCCAACCCAGAATGTTTATACTGCGAATGTTCAAAGTATAAGTTAATTACCATAAGACTTCCGATCTGATCAACAAGCATTTTAACTTTGACTTTACCATCAATTGATCAATAATTCTTTACATTTAAGTTTCTTGTGTAACACAACCAGCCAAGGATCCAAAAATGAGCATAATCATCCGTCTCGATAAGGAGGAGTTTAAAAAATATAAAATTATAACAAAAAATAATAAAAAATTTACTAAAGATGAAAAAAGTATCAAAACAGATGTTTTATTTATCTAAAGTGTTTTATCTAAAGTGTCCAAAACAATCTTACTAGCAAACACGGATGGATATCGACGCAGAAGAGGGCAATTAGCTCCCAAACTTCTAAAGGACTCTCTGAAAGTATATGATTGTTAGTAATTTTAACGAAAATCGCTCTTCCCTGAGAAATTTTTGTATAGCATTTCGGCATATCCCGTCAAAATTAATATATGTGATGAAACATTTAATCAATTCAATTGAAGTAGCTCTTCATTAGGATGCATGCAGATAACAACGCTCCAACTCACCATATGGATGATGCATCTACCGAAACTTCAGCATCCTTTAAGTATCCAGCAAAGAGAGCTAGTGCCATCATGTACCAAATTTCCAATCTGTCAAATTTATGGGGCCATGAAATCGAAAAGCTTAATTTAACCATTGGCAACAAATTACCTATACATTTCAGGATATTAAATTTTTATTGAGCAGTACAACGAATCAATTTCTAAAAGGTTGAAATCAATCAATCTATTTAACTTAGTCGGAACATATGTAAGCTCCAAAAAGGTACGCTCCCTTTTGGTGGGCAATTCCGTTGACAAAACACATATTCCTTTGTATTCCATTTTTATCGAGTTGTGATTTTATTTTATTTTATTTTTCTAAGCTAGTGATTGACTCTGTAGAAGACTAGTGTGGAAGGAGTCATGTTCCTGGAATTGACAGTGAGTGAACTGAATGATCAAAGGCAGGACGTCTTCAACGATCAGATCAATCAGTTTTAAAAGATATCAATCGGAACAAAGCAGATTGATTAGTTTATCAATAGATTCAGGCCCCATTCCAAAACGAAAAAAAATATTCTTATTTTTTAATAAGACAATTCAAACTCAAAAATTATGGGCTTATTGAAATCTAAAAATATGCAATATGAATCTTTTTTGAAAGATCTCATCGAGATCTTTTATACGATGCAAAAAAAATTTGAAAAATTATTTTTCATGTATATTATTTTTGAGTTTGAAA
This sequence comes from Rhododendron kiyosumense, assembly GCA_019656275.1. Lineage (NCBI taxonomy): Eukaryota > Viridiplantae > Streptophyta > Magnoliopsida > Ericales > Ericaceae > Rhododendron > Rhododendron kiyosumense. Next base: position 882,307 of record BPLS01000598.1, read on the forward strand.
ATATGAAATAAGCTGCTTATTTTTTAAGAAGATTTCTGAAACGGGGCCTCATTAAGTAGAACCTGTAGCTGACAAGTTTAGACATAAATAGCGACTAGACGGACTGGGTCAGCTTGCACTTGCACGCAACTCAAGAAACCCGGGGGCCTTTAGTTGATGACTCAACAAACTTACAATTAACGGCCAATATGTTTGGACTTTGTGTGATTCGACACCTCACAAACTCTAAATTGAAAAGTCATTTGATTTGCCTCATTGCACTCGGCCGTATCCCTTGGAGTTCTATTCAAACAATATTCATGCTTGTATATATGCATAATCCAATATCGCTTGGTGGTTGAAGAGATGCCATCAAAGGTACGAGTGGTAGTCCCCAGTGTCGCATCAAACGGACAAAAAGAGGAAAAAACATTAAGGAAGAAACAAAGATGACAATTGACAAGCAAGGAGGGATGATGAGTACGTAAGTGTGGGTTCCAGCTCGATAAATGGACGGGCTCGGTTAGGTATGTGGGCTCAAAGGATCTGGTTGTTTAGACTGTTTTTGATAATACCCCCCCGTCTCATATTTCTCCTTCATACCGGAGTATCAAAGTTGAAACTACACACTACTATCCAATTATTTTGTTCAAGAAAGAAGATATTGGTGGCCTATTTCTTCACATAATTGTCCCAAATTTCACGTTTGGCGATTCAGCCAACTTTGTCAATCATTACTAGTAATAATAAGAGAAAGGTCACAACTTTTGTTTTCTTTTTGATTAAGTGGTTAAACCGGACCCATCCGATATTCAATTAATTAAACTCCTGAATTATGCTTTCTTAACGCACTTTCGAATATCTTATCATGTGCAACTCGGAATGAGAGATGCTTGGCAGCATCTTCCTGTAGAATGGTGCAATATTGCAACCGTTCTAGTCTCTCATCTTGGTAATTGATGGCTCGGATCTTATCTAAGCAATTGAATGGCTTGGATCTTATCTAAGCAATTGACAGTTCAAATTTGTATGCGCTCAAATTCGATCCGAGCCATCAGTGCCGAGATGAACGGTTAAACTAGTTGCTCTCGCTCAGCAAGGAGCTGCCGAGCAGCATCTCTGGGTCCGTGTAACTCTCTAACATTTGTTTTTAACTAGTTAGTATACACTTTTAGTTTCAGGAATTATTCAACCAATAGAAAAGAGCTATTCCCAAATATAAAGCACATATAAATCAAGTCTATAATGTAAATTAAATTTTGGTGAGTTGTTTTGAAGAAGACTCACGCAAGCGTCTTGAGTGGCTTTATACTAGTGTGTCCTTAATTCTTTTAATCTTTCAATCCTTTATAAAGATTAATAAATTCTTTTTGCTTTAAAAAAAAAAAAAAAAAAGAGACTCACGCGAGCATTAAGGCAGATGCAAGAGATAACTTGAGAAATCCCCAAAGATTTTGAAAGGCCATCCATGAAAATCCAGTCCAAGCTCGACCACATGCCCCAGAGAAAATATAAACTAGTTCAGCCAGCACAATGAACCACCATGAGAAATTCAGCACAACTGCTGCCCCCACCATTCCCCACCCTAACTTCAACATCAAAAGCCAACTGAAGACAGTATGCAACACTATCGTGATCGCGGATATCACGGCCATGGCCATGAACTTGCTCTGTGCCTGCAGAAACTTTGTAAGCGGGTAGTTCATCGCGTAAGCGAAGAGCTGTGGGATCATCCACAGCGAAAAAAGGCCCGCTTCCTCTGAGATTTCGTCTGTTTCGCCGATGATTTTCAGCACTGGCGTTGCGAAAATATAAAGAAACATCAGCAACAGAGCAGTGACGTTGAGGATAACCCACGATCTTTGCATGTAAATCCCAAGCATCTCGAGGTGACCTGCTCCGAATGCTATCCCACAAAGGGTTTCTAGTGCACTTCCCATGCCCCACTATAAAAATATTTAGAAAGAGACTCAAGTTCATGAATGAATAACTAAACCATTAGATGCAGAGTAAATTATACTAGTACAAACCATGATGCCATAACAAAATCCAGCGACGATGGAGTTCTCAACCGAAACCATAGCGAGTTCGGTAGTTCCGAGTTGCCCAGCAAATACTTGAGTAATGGCACCGAGTGAGTATTGGCAAATGGAAGTGAAGATCGCCGGAGCGGCTAAGTACCAAAGCTTCTTTGACTCCACGAAGAATTCCCTGAAAAAGTATTGGATTCTGGTGCTGGATCCAACTTGATCGTGAATATGTGAATTATGGTACTCATCCTCAATCGGTGATAGAAGTGGTTGCTCACCATTTTCCATGGGGGGAAATGATGAGGAGAGTGAAGAACTCTGGTTAGGTTCGGAAGAAAGTTAGACTGTGCACAGACTTTAAATATCACAAAAGGTCTTGAAATTTTGGTTAGCGAGCTTTATATACATCGATTCACATTTCTTACTTTAGACTGTGTAAAAATAATTGGACAAAAAAAGTGAGCTTGGAATAAAAACATAATGACGACACTAACTTAACCAATCAAACACCCAATAATTAAGGAATGAGCGGCAAATAATTGTAGACAGACTTAACTTTTGACAATTCATTTTCTTGGAACACTCATTTGCGCATTTAATTGGTTCATTGAAAATTAAACAAGATAATGCATATCCTAGGCCGATGTGCTCTTTTCATTGGCCGGCCCCGATTAGAAGAAGAAAAGCGTTCCATTAGCCACCCGTGGAATAAATATGGTACTTTCTAAATTATTTCCCGCCGCCCCAACCCCCGCGCCCCACCCCACCAAAAGCATCACCTAAGCTCCTAAGGGCTCGTTTGGATGCAGGATTAGGTTTGGAGGTGTTATATAAGAAGGAGGGATTAGATAGTAGGGGGTATTGGTTAATAAGGGATGGCCCAAATTGATGTGATGTTTATGGAGGGGGTATTAAATAGCACTTAGTTTGGATGAGGTATTAGAAATGGGGTATAAGAAAGGGTGGATGATGTAAAAAGCTGTCAAATGACCTTTTTACCCTTGTACAGTCCCAAACTTAATTATGTATTACGTTATATATATAATTACAAATATAAGTAATCTTTCACACTTTAAGCTTTAATATCTAATTTTACTTATAAATGTACTAATTTAATAATATTACAAAATAAAAAAGTCAGTTTTAATTTGATAAATTTTGTTTTTTTTAAATATATAAAGTGTAGATTGAAAAAATCAGTTTTGTAGATTAAATTTGTTTTTGTAACACTTAATTTTTCAACCTACAATTATATATTAAAAAATATGGTTAACAAATTAAGTATTCCAAATTTCAATCCGTTGAAATGGGTGGGAAGATTTTATTTTTCTGATCATTTAATTCTAAAGGGTCATAATTAAATTTTGACTCTAGGGCTCTCGTTGGTTAGTCCTAAGATATTTAGTTATACAACTTTCTTAGGGCTAATCAACGAGAGTCCTACAGTCAAAATTTAATTATGGCCATTTAGAATTAAATGATCAAAAAAATAAAATCTTCCTACTCATTCAAACGGATTGAAATTTGGAACACTTAATTTTTCAACCTACAGTTATATATTAAAAAATATGGTTAACAAATTAAGTGTTCCAAATTTCAATCCGTTTGAATGTGTGGAAAGATTTTATTTCTCTGATCATTTAATTCTAAAGGGTCATAATTAAATTTTGGCTTTAGGGCTCTCGTTGGTTAGTCCTAAGATATTTGGTTGTACTACTTTCTTATGGCTAATCAACGAGAGTTTTAGAGTCAAAATTTAATTATGACCATTTAGGATAAAATGATCAAGAAACTAAAATCTTTTTACCGGTTCAAACGGATTGAAATTTGGAATACTTAATTTTTTTTGCTTTTGCTCAAAAAATGGGTACTAGGGGTTGAAAAGGGGGATTAGGAGGGGTAGATTTGTCCGAAAAAAGAGGGATTTGGGGGTATTCCATAACAACACGTTGGAGGCAGCCCATCTCCAACACCCCCTCAGGGGGTATTAGCCGTGCTATGCAATCCGGAAGTTACCTAATACCCCCTGCCTTTTGGGTTCCCAAACGGGGTATTAGGGTGGGACCCTGGTGTTAAAAGGGGTATTACTTAACACCCCATTGCAATACCCCATCCAAACGCACCCTAAAAGGGTTATTAAGGGGAAAACCACAACCCCCCCCCCCCCCCCCCCCCACAAAAGCATCACCTAAGCTCCTAAAAAGGCTAAAATGGTTATTAAGGGAAAAAAATCTGAAATGGTCCTTGTAGTTTAATATTTGTGTCAACTTGATCCCTATAATTTGAATTGGCTTAATTTATACTCTTTAGTTCTTATTTTGTTCTAACTTGGTCCAATTACTAATTGCCGTTAGACTCCGTTAACCCCAGACACGAATGAGCACCTTTTCTAGGGTTAAAACTGTAATTGTCATTCTCCTCTTACTTTAATATACCTCTGAACCAAAACACAGAGCCTCATTGTTCAATTTTTCACTTTTTTCACGGCTTCCATTCCCCATTTGTCGCGTTTGGAATTTTACCTTCGACCGAAATGTATCTCGTTAGCCTTGGGGGAAAGGAGTGAAAGGGATTAGGGCTTGAATAAGTGATCCGATTCCTATGGATTGCAACGTGATTCTTGAAAAGAAAGGAAAAATGAGAAGTTTTGTGTTTTATAAAAAGGGTTTAGATATTTTTGAAAAATGTTTGAATTTTAAAAAATGAAGTGGGTTTTATTTTAAAAAGTGACTGAGTTTTCATCAAGCTACCTACATATTTCCGAGTAAAGAAGAATCAGATCAGCCATAGTTCAGACCACAAAAGAAGTTTAGAAAAAAAAACTTAGGAAAAGATTTACGTGTGCCTGGTCACCTCTTGAATATCGGAAGAATAATTCAAGTATTTTAGAAAAAAGAACACGGGCCAGAGAACTTGATTTTTAGAAATAGTGATTCCGTTTTACTTTTTAGGAAAAGATTTTAGGTCTACGAGGTTAGAGAAGAAAGGGTTCGATAATTCACTAGAAAATTGACCCATTTGTGTCTACGGTTAACAGAGGCTAACGGCAGTTAGAAATTGGACCAAGTTGGAAGAAAATAGAAACTACAAAGTGCAAATCGAACCACTTCAAATTAAACTGCAGGGACCAAATTGACACAAACACTAAATTACATGGATCATTTTGGTTTTTTCCCCTATTATTATCATAGGCAATTAGTAGTATGTTGGGTTGCTTTTGGATTTGGTGATATGATAAAGATGCTCTAATCAGTTGGGTCAAACCCACCAAATATTCGTAAAAAAATTACTGTAATCAAGCACGATACCAATATAAAGAACGGTGGAAATTGCTCGATCGGCAGCCGGTTATGGAAATCTCATTTTATTTTCAAGACTATTCAATAAGTAAGTAAAGTGTTTCATTCAAGTTGGGTAGCTGATCACGTGTCTATTCATTCCAAAAATTGCTTATCAAGTTTACACAAATCAAACCCACCAAATCACTGGAATATCGAAGCAGATTTTATGCCTTGATAATTTGGATAGTATTTTGAAATAAAAAATAAAAAAATCCAACTCAAAAAATAATCATTATTCATATTTTCTATCATTACTCTCTCTAATCTCCAATCATTATTCTCATTTCTCTCTATCTCTCTCTATTCTTTACCTCTATATTTAATTATTATTCTAATTTATCTATCCACTCATAACCCAACAAAACCAAACTTACAAATTTTCAAAACGCCATCCAAACAAGACATTAGTCTTTTAGAAAAAATCAGAAACCCGGCCGTCATGGTACTTGACACAGAGTTATAAATCTGCCAGTATAACGTTTTCCTACTTGGAACAGTACGTGCCAGTATCGGTCCATATCTTGGTACCGTTTCGGATTTTACGCGATCAATGTTTTATATATTTTCATTATATTTATATAAAGATAAACTCTATCAAGGAAAATGATTTAATTTTTAGAATATATGGGAATAGGCACTCACTTTTTCGTTTATATCAAACAAATCCATATTTTCAGTCTCACAAAATTAGGACTAAGATTAATGTGAAGATGAGAGAGAGAGAGAGAGAGTGTGTAGTGGTAGTTAACTTCCCATGTGAATTAACCAATCGCCCCGTGTCAGACCCCCGACGCGGGTCCACTGCTTCTCCCTTTTACCCCCGACCCCACTTTCCTTAAACCGAAAATGTCCCGCTTGAGCCAAAAGTATCCGAACCCATTTTCTGTTAATTTTTTCTTCATTTAATTAATAATTTATATACTCTGTATCTTTTTTCTTTTTTATTTATTTAAAATTATTTTAGTGCTCCGATTTTCAATCCTTTAAATCGGTGAAAAAATCTTATTTTTTTTATCATTTTATCTTTAATGGTCATAGTAAATTTTTGGCCTTATAGAATCAAATATCTCTTAGGGCTAATTAACAAAAACCCTAGAGTCAAAATTTAATTATGGTCATTTAGGATAAAATGATCAGAAAACTAAAATCTTTTCACCGGTTCAAACGGATTAAAATTTGGAACAATTGATTTTTTAACTATATTTTTAATATATAATCGGTCTAAAAAGGTTAAAAAAATTAAGTGTTCCAAATTTCAATCCGTTTGAACCGGTGGAAAAATTTTAGTTTTCTGATCATTTTATCTTAAATGATCATAATTAAATTTTGACTTTAAAGCTTTCGTTGATTAGCCATAAGAAAGTTGTAGAATCAAATATCTCATAACGAGAGCCCTAGAGTCAAAATTTAACTATGGTCATCTAGGATAAAATGATCATGAAACTAAATCCTTTTCACCGGTTCAAACGGATTGAAATTTGAAATATTTCATTTTCCAACCTTATTTTTTAATATATAAACTATCTAAAAAAGTTCAAAGGTGTGAGTGTAGCAACAGTTGCCCGTTGCTGTAATGACCCGGATTTTCGACCCTATTTTTTTTTTTATAATAGAGTTAATATTGTTAATAGCATTAACAATATCATAAAAAAAATATTATAATGTTTTCCTTAATATATATATACAACTATAATTATTTTATTTTATCTTTTTTTTTACTTTGCATGCAATTATAAACAATTAGAAAGACTTAAGAGTTCCACCTCTCCTCTTCCTGCCTCTCCCTCTCCTACTCGATCTCGACTTCCTCCCGGACCATATAATCGTCCCTATCCCGTCCATCTTGAAGCCTAAGAAATAGAATCCTTATTTAATACAATTTTATAAACCTCTTCAAAAAATTTCTATATAAACCCCTCCCCATTAACCCACGAACACATCCCTACACCCTCCACCCCTCTGAATCAGAATAGAGAGAAAATCCGAAGGAAACAAAACTCCAATCCATGGAGTTTTAGAGAGAGAAAGAAAGAGAGAGAAAAGTGGGTTTGTAGTCAAAAACCAACCGAGACCCAATCCGACCATTTTAATCTCTTCCTACAACTCCTAGCATCACCAAACGTCGTCCAATTTGATCCCAAGGTCTCTCAATCGAAAAACCCGAAGTTGTCTTCTCCAAATTCCAAGTTTCGATTTAAATCAATTCGATCCAATTTCAGGTATTATAATCTCACCCAACCATTTCTCTAAGTATATTAATTATTTTTAGGCATAACCCATCGTCCCACATGGATCCATGCATCGAAAATAGCAAGAAAAACAAAAAAAATCGATGTCTGCATTGAACCTTGCGGCCGCAAGGTGCGGGCCGCAAGAACCAGACGCAAGGTTGCGGCTGAACTGCTCCACCGCAAGGTCAACCGGTCAGACCTTGCGGTTTGGACTATTTTGTTCCGAATCGATTTTGCGACCTTCTAAACGTGATTTTTAACCCCCGAACTATTTTTCCTAGACTTTTCACACCTCAAAGATCATAACTTGTTAAATTCATATTTTTTTTATTTAATTATCTATTTATTAAATTATTTATTAGTTATCTTTCAAAGTTTACAAACGAAAAATAATTACGGCTTTCCAAGCAACGTTTTTAACACCCAAACTATTTTTCCTAGATTTCTCGCATCTCAAATATAATATCTTGCTAATTTCATATTTATTTTATTAAATTTACTATTTATTATTATTTTTAAAGTGTTTCCAATCAAAATTACTTTATGACCTTATAAACTTTATTATTAATTCCTGAGTAATTTTATTTAGACTCCTTACGCTCTAAAGATGAAACCTTGTTAACCTCAACATATTTTAATCAGTAAATTATTTATTATCTAATTACTTCCCTTTCGGCCACTTTATTTAACATCTTCATTTAAAAATAATCCCGAGACCTTCCGAACCCAACTTTTGGCATTCAAAAATGTTGCATAAGACCTTTAAGACTGTTAAGAAGGTCATGATAATTATTCTAATATTTTTACCTAATTAAATTAATCTTTAATCAATCTAATTCCTCCAATTAAATTTATACAAGCCTAAATTTATTCTTTTTATAAAAACTTTTATTAGATAAAAGTTTCTTGCATTATTATTAACTTATTGGCCATACAAGATTAAGGGCAACGGCCCATTCATAAAAAGTTACGTGATTTCTACGCTTATTATTTATTTCAATTATCATTGTGATTATTTGCTCCGATTTGTGATTTATATGTTAGATTGGAACCTAGAGACATGGGGTGACATGCGAATAGAGTTCACTTAGACGGTGTTAAGCAATGGATAAATTGGAAAGTTTATTTTTAGATCTGCCTGCAGGTAGGATGTTGAGATGTGATGAGATGGATGTGATGGATTGGATGTGATGATTTGAAACTGGCAAAGTAAGCCCAGTAATGAATTGAAACTGGCGGGTAGTCCAGAGATGTTTTGTAATGATAAAACTTGGCGGATAGGGCCAGAGATATTTTCCGATGATAAAACCTGGCGGGTAGTCCAGAGATGTTTTGTAATGATAAAACTTGGCGGATAAGGCCAGAGATATTTTCCGATGATAAAACCTGGCAGGGGTCCAGCAATATTTTGAGACAGTAAAACCTGACGGTTGGTCGGTGATGTTTTGCGATGATAAAGCCTGGCGGATTGCCCAGTGATGTTTATGCTGATAAAACCTGACGGTTGGTCAGTGATGTTTTCTGATAATAAAACCTGGCAAAGTAAGCCCAGTAATGTTTTGATAAAACTTGGCGGATAGGGCCAGAGATATTTTCTGATGATAAAACCTGGCAAAGTAAGCCCAGCGATATTTTGATAAAACCTGGCATGTGGTCCAGCGATGTTTTGTGATGATAGAATTGGTGAGAGTTCAGTGGTGATTTTGATGTGGTGATTAAGGTAGACAAACTCTAGTAATGGTCCGAGCATGACAAGCTTTTCCTTGCTGTTAGGCAATTGGACAATAATGAATAGGTTCATGTGTGCTACCTCTATACTACTTTCTGCTCTAATAATATATTGTTGCCTGCTAACTGTAATGTAAGGGGGTGATTGGGTTGGATTATATTACGGGGTGAACCTTTTCACTCAGGCACGGATTGTCTGGCATCCGTGTCAGATTTTGCAGAAAATCAGGGGGAGACTCAGGACCCTGAAGGAGGACGATACTACCTAGAGATGAATCCTGAGATGGAGACTGAGCCAGTATACGCTTGGAATCCGTATCAATCCTAGAAGACGGCTCTGTTATTTTGTCTAGATTATTACTACAAAGACTATTTTTAGTATTTCCACAATGGTTTGTAATAGATAAATCTTTAGGATGAATTATCCGTTTGGGATTTTGAATTTAATTTAATAAATTTTCAAAAATTAATATTTAATGCCTCCGATTTTATTTCCGAAAATCGGGGCGTTACAGTTGCAAATTCGACAGAGTATTGATAACATTAGTTCAAAGTTGCAGGTGCAGCAACAACAGTTGCCCGTTGCAAATTCGACAAAGCATTGATAGTATTGGTTCAAAGTTACAGGTACAGCAGCAACAATTGCCTGTAAAAACAAAAAAAATAATATATTGAGCCCAAAAACATCATTTAATTTAAATACATTATTTCTTATTAACCCAAAAAAATCATTTAATTTAAATAAATTATTTCATATTCAATATTAGACTTATTTGATAGGTTTCATTGAATAAATTTCAAAAATATAAAATTTATTAAAAATAAATACCTGAACAAGAAGTTATTAGCATTTAAAATTTTATAATTACAAAAAAAGAAAATGAGAGAGAGAGGGAGTGCGGTGAGAGTGAGAGAGAGTAGGGGCGGACGCATGTGAGGACAAGGAAAGTCATGTGACCCCACTGCCCTCCAAACTACCTCACAATGGCTATACCTATTTGGGATATTTTAGTAAATTTGCCCCAAGTACTACAACAATAATTCAATTTTTGCTCTCACCAAATCCTCACATCACCCAAGCAGTCTCTCTTTCTCTGAAAAAGTGCCTCCCACCAATAAAAATTCGTCCCATTGACACATGATTCTTTTATCTTCGGACACAGCTTTCTCTCAAAAATCAAGTGTTCCAAATTACAATCCGTTTTGATGACTGAGAAAATTTTACTTTATTTATCATTTTATTCTAAAGGGTCATAATTAAATTTTGACTATAGAGCTCTCATTGATTACTTATAGAAAATTGCAGAATCAAATATATTTTAGTCGCAGAATTAAATATCTTTTAAAACTAACCAACGAGAGCCTTAAAATCAAACTTTAATTATGACCATTTAAAATTAAATGATCAGAAAAATAAAATCTTCTCACCCATTCAAACGGATTGAAATTTGAAATATTTAATTTTTCAACCTGTAGTTTATATATTAAAAAATATGGTTAAAAAATTAAGTGTTCCAAATTTCAATTCGTTTAAACCGATAGAAAGATTTTAATTTTCTGATCATTTTATCCTAAATGGTCATAACTAAATTTTGATTATAGGACTCTCGTTGATTAATTCTAAGAAAATTGTAGAATCAAATATCTCTTTGGACTAACTAACGAGAGTCTTACAGTCAAAATTTAATTATGATCCATTAGAATTAAATGATTAGAAAAATAAAATTTTCTCACCCATTGAAACAGATTGAAATTCTAATGGATTAGTTATTAGCGGTAACAACAGAGGTCAAGCACAACAAAGTGAGACGGAGAGAGTGTAAAATTTGACCCCAATGCCATAAATTTCTGGGTCTGCCACTGAGAGAGAGAGAGAGAGAGAGAGAGAGAGAGGGGTAAAAGGGGGAAGCGAGGGGATCCGTGTTAGGGGGTCTGACAGGGGGGGATTAACACATCTCTTTCCCATAGACCCCGTCCAGGAGTGATATCCATGTTGGGTGGACTGCCCGAGTGGAGCTCTCCAGCTCAGTACTGGTAAAGCTTCAACAGGAGGCTTAATTCGGGATGAACATGGCAGATGGCCGCTTGGAGCAGAGGTGTGCATGGGTCGGCCCGGGTCGGGTTTGGCTTGGACCCGTCACCCGACCCGAGCAGATCGGGTTGGAAAACTCATACCCGTTGCCCGACTGATTACAGGGCTAAACTCGACTGATCTGACGTCATTAGATCGTCAGTCGAGTGTCAGTTTCGACCAAAAAAAAATAAAAATAAACATGTCTGAGAAAGCAAAAGAAACAAGTAAAGAGGATGATGACTTCCGGCGTCGATCTCTTCCATCTCAATGATTGTCGAAGCTCGGTGAGATATGAGAGAGAGGGAGTCTGAATTTGAGAGAGTCGTGACTTTTGGCCGTCGATTGTAGGCGAGAACAAAAAAAATTACAGAGGAGAAGAAAGAGTGATGAGAGATGATTCGGCTTTGTTCGGTTCCCATTTTAGTTTTAGTTTTAATTTTGTTTTCAATCATTACCCTACTTCTTTTTTCAATCATTATTCTATTTTTCCATTTATTATTCTCTCATCTCTCTCTATCTCTCTCTAATTATTACCCCTATTTTCAATCATTACTCTATTTCTCTCTCCATCCACTACCAAAACTAAACTAAACTCTCAACCAAACACTACCGAAATCTTCTGCCCTTGTCCTTCGTTTGAAACACTACTACAATAAACCATAAAGATCACAGCTATTGACCGTGATTATAAGTTTTTCATCACACTCTTGCTACCGTGATGGATTTGAGTGTGATTGTAAGTCACTCTATTTTATCACGGTTATAAACCGTGATTGAAAGAGAAAAACAATCACGGTCAAAAGGTGTGATCGTTTCTCTTTTATCACGGTTATAAGCCATTATTGTTTCTCTTGGGCGTGATCATTTCTCTTTTATGGGTGTGATTGTATGTCACTTTAGATCACGGTCTATAACCGTGATAGAAAGTTCAAAATGATCACACTACCATAAACTGAGATGGAAAATTTGTATCTACTAGACCATCTTTTCTTGTCATTGCTAAGTTTCGAACCCAAGCACTCTTGGTTGATTTCCCAAGCCCTTACCACCAAGCTAACCAAGAACTTCTGTTAGATTAGGAAAACAAAAATATTTATACTTACTTCCTAAAGTGAGAAAAAAAAAATTTCTCTTAAAATTTGCTGAATTTTTTGGAATGCAATTAACATGATATAAAAATATATAAAAATACATATATAAACATTGTTTAAAAAAATTTTAAAATATGACAGCAGATTTTTTTCCAATCAAAATTAGTTGTTGTCACCAAAAGATTTTCTTGGGATGAAAAATTTAGTTTTAGCTAGTAAATTTAGTTGACAATAGTCCTTTTTGTTATAGTGTGCGCTTTGTATTTTTAAAAAAATTATCACAACATGCAGATTGTAACATTATGGACAAACTTAAATTTTTTTTTTTATAAACTAACCATTTCATATGGATTTTGTGTTTATATTGAATTTCAATTTCAATGGTGGCTTCTCCATCCCTTTAACAACCAATTACTAGCCTCATCAACAAAAAAATCCTTATGGTAGCAGTGAATTTGCCACTGTTTCTATATCTCTGGCCTTCGAACTCTCTCCAATCCTTCACACGTGATGATTCCTAGCATCTCATTCCCCAAAATTTTCCTCTCAAACAACATCCGCTCATTTTCGTGCCGCACATTGGCCTCAAACATGGCAAACAATGCAAAGTAGTGGAAATAAAGCCTCGCGGAACAGGGAGATGAAAAATGGGGAATTTTAAGCTGCATTGACTATCGAATGGATGAACATATCCGAATTAATCCTCCTGAATAAACTAAGATCACAGCATCGCACAGACTGTGCTCCATAAGTGTGTCGTCGAGTAGGTACATTAGCTGAAACGAACAATTGACAACAAGCACTTCACCTTTCTCAATTCCCAAAGTTTTTTATCACACTACAAGGGTGAGGTCATTTCTCTTTTATCTCGCCACAAGAGCGAGATCTTTTATCTCATTCTTTTCCTCCCTAAAAACTTTTATCACACCACAAGGGTGAGATCTTTTCTCTTTTTTTATCACGCCACAAGGGTGAGGTCTTTTCTCTTTTATCTCGCCACAAGAGCAAGATCTTTTATCTCATTTTTTTTCCGCCCTAAAATCTTTTATCACTCCGTAAGAGTGAGGTTGTTTTTCTTTTATCTCACCGCAAGAGCGAGGTCTTTTATTTTGCACTAAAACCCACTTTTTATCTCAGTTTTGGACTTAAACTGAGATAAAAAAATTTAAGCACCACTTTTTATCACGCTTTCACTGAAACCGTGATCTTTGTGAATCTCCTTAGTGTGACGCATATCTATTATTGTAGTAGTGAAAATTGAAAATGCAGAGGAGAGAGAGAGTGAGAAAGTAGGAGTACTATAGATCCACTTTTTATGCTGCAAAAATCAGAAAGAGGCATGTGATAAAAGAGAGAATCGATAAGGTGCATTATTCTTTGGGATTATGCCACGTGTATGGTGTACCTGCGCCTTTTAATCGGACGGTTCGGATTCGACGGGTAGAGATTCTCTACATCCGAAGGCCAAACCGAGAACTGATAATTTTACATCTAGCAAACCGATGGCCGACAGAATCCTTGATCAAAACTGTCCGTTTGACTTCGGGTTGGTTCGGGTCCGTAGGGTCAACGGTTTTTTTGCACAGGCCTACTTGGAGGGTTCCACAGAAATATCATGGCAACCTCTAGCCTTAACCTCTAGCCTTAGGGAAAATGACGGCTAATGACGTGTTTTGATAATTAATACCCGCCAAGAATATTTTGTTCATTAACAAATATTCTTTACATGTCCTTAAAAGGTATTAATTATCAAAATACGTCATGAGCCGTCATTTTCCCCTAGCCTTATGGCGGAATTGTGGGCCTTACGGGTTGGGCTGAGTTTTGGTAAAGGGGGGAAGGTTTTAAAAAATTGGAAGTAGAAACGGATGTCTTGGGGGTTCTCCAACTGATCAGTGAGAAAAATTTATCTCATCACCCACTTGGTAATATTTTGCTCGATTGCAGGTCTTTAATGGAGCATTTTGAAGAGGTGTCCTCTAAGCATATTTATTGGGAAGCAAATTAATGTGCAGATACATTGGCAAGGGATGTGCCGGTTTCGGTTGGAGATTTTTATGTTTATCATAGCATTCCTAGTTGTATTGCTAATGTTTTCTATTCGGACTTGATTAGGATTGTTTACCCTAGAAGCTAGAGGTGTAAACTCTTAATTTTATTAATGCATCTCTGATTTACCAAAAAAAGAGAGAGAGTAGTAGAGTACAATTCTGGTCAATGTAGCTGTTAATCTGTTTGAAATGGAGTAGTACTACACATGACACTTGAAACATGAAATGTTTATAAAGAAAGCGAACGGTCCAGATTTACAGCACAATGTTATATCTACTGGATTTTTAATGGACCATTAAGGCATTTATAAATCAATTAATTAAATAATAATTACCCGTACTCTAATACAAACCATTTATTAAGCGAAAAATACAGTGCGCTTTTTTTTATCGGCAAAAGCACAACATATTTTAGACACCTCATTTGTTAATCCGTAATGCTAGGTCTCTTGTAAAGCCACCGGCCGATGATGACAGTGTTTACATTGGCTATGTCCGCTCCGAAGAAGCCAACTTGATGCATACATATCAAGAGTTCGTTCGTCATAATTTCATTTGTTCTAAAACCACGTAGAAACGTTTTTATCAAGTCGCAAACATTTTTTATTAATTGGATGACAATAACTTACCCTTAAATCTTCTGTAAGTTATTTGTCGAAATGAACCCCCTACCTTCTACTGCAATTTTCACTGCTCAATTTTCTCAATTGTCGATCATGACCCACGTCCAATTCCAATATTCTCAAATCTCTCCACCGTTTAAACCCTCATCTCTCTTTATACATTATTTTGTCGATTTCTGAAAATATTTTTTAAGTGTCAACCAAATACCAAAAAATAAAAATTTGAACTTTATTTTCTTAAACAACATTTTATATCGAAACAAATGGAGCGTAAATGTGTATACATTTAATACAATTAATTAGTTGTTGCCCACACAATCCTGATGTGACATTATTTGTGAATTTCTCGGATCTTCTTTATGCTTAATTCCTTGAAACTATATATTTCCACGTGCTTTTGGTCCCATCACTAAAATTTCTTTACGATCATCTGCTCTTTAACCCCAGCGTTGTAACCTGTCTCCAGCAATAGAAGCCTGCATTTGCACCCACCAGATGAAAGTCATATGCAATTAGTAACTTATTCACCTGACAAAAATAAATTAAGTACATCTTGTAATTGAGGATGCATGAGGTTAATTTGTTCAAGTAATTAAGTCTGTACCTCCTTATCCCAATTTGTTCTGTATATGATCCACATGAGAATGAAGGCCTCTAGAATTGATCCTATCAGAATTCCCCCCCAAATTCCCTGGAAATATAGTATTAGAGACAAAAGAAATGGTTCACATAATTACTAATAAGCAAATGATAGATGCTAAAAAAAACATAATTAATTAAAACCCAATTAACCAAATTTGGTTTTAAGTTGGTTTGTTGCTTTTTCAAAAATTATAGTACAACGTATGTTTTATATGTTACTTTTCCATCACATGCGTTCCAAGCGAGAACATTTCTGGTTAATTTCTTTTTAACAATTGTCGATTCTAAGATATTTGTTGCTTTTCAATCCATAGAGAAAATAATTCACCACAATTCCAAATATATTGATTGACCAAGAATGTGTCAGGTCTCGTCTGTGTAAACCTGGCTGGCTCAAAAGAACCATATATATGAACTTATTCTACTACGGCACTACGCCATACCTAGACGAGCTTTGAGACTTGTAATTAATCCAAGTCCTGATTGGAGATGGCACTCCAAGAAAATTAATTTATTTTAAGTGGCAACAAAATTTCGTCACTAAAATTTTGTGACGTAAAAATTGGTGTCACAGAGATTAGAGGAGTATCCGAGAGCTTTCGTTACCTCCCAAGAGTGCTCAAGATCCCAAGAGTCCATGGAAGTCATTTGTCAAGTCTTACAAATCATTTTGATCGAAATGCATTGAAAAGCACAAGGGTGGGCCTAGGGTTGAAAGGAAGAAAGGAACAAAATACAAAACAGACTGTCTGTGTCCAGGTATAATATTAAGCTCTACCGGTAGAAGCCCATGATTCCCATAAATTGAACAGACGATCTGTGTCCTGGTTTACACATCTGCTATATGCAAACTAATTAGAGACAATATAGGGTTTTTCACCTCAAGACTTTTAGTCTCAAATTCCAAATTCAAGCTAACTTACTTTTTCATACAATTTCGAGTTTCATTAGCTTTAGGATCCACAAGCATTTCTTTTACTGAAGCTAGCCCTGTGTATTTTAGTAGCAACTCTGTTTACTTTTATTCATTCATCGTCTTATTTACCTTTTTGGTCCCCAAAATATTAGCGAGTGGCCAATTTCGTCCCCAATCTAAATATTTGTCTAATTCGTCCCCAATATTTAAAATGTGTGTCAATTTGGTCCCCACCCCTGACGCCGTCCCTCTTGTCTGTTAAAGTGGAAGGCATCACTGGTATTTCACTCCCTAACCCTACAACAATTTGAAAAATAAAAAAAAGAACTAAAAATATCAAAAAACAAAAAAAAAAACGCATCAGTGCCCATCCTAATCCTAACACCGTCCTCGTTGATTCGGTTCCATCTCTATTGAGCCCCCACGTTCAACCTCCTCCTGCACCGCCTGCAAATTCCTCAAGCCACGGTGCAGCCCCACCTCTTGCCTTTTCGCCCCCTACTTCTGCTCCGACGAGCCCGAAAAGTTCGCCAAGGTCCACGAAGTCTTCGGCGCCAGCAACGTCGCCAAGATCCTCGTTGACGTGCCGGAGAACCAGCGCAACGACGCCGTCAACTCCCTCGTTTACGAGGTCGAGGCGCGGCTGAGGGACCCCGTCTACAGCTGCATCGGCGCCATTGCTCTCTTGCAGCAGAAGGCGATCGAGCTGCAGCAGAAGGCGATCGAGCTGCAGCAGAAGGCGATCGAGCTGCAGCAGGACCTTGTCGTCGCTCGGTCTCGGCTCGCTCGTTGCGCCGCCGTAGCAAGCGGCAACATGACTTCTTCTCTCTCTGTTCTCAGCGACGAGGTTTGAGTTGCTACTGTTAAACCCCTTCCCTTTCTTGTGTTTGCTATTCGTTCTTGGTTACACCACAATGGGCGTTTTGCGGTTCGCTAATCGGTTTGGGTGTAGGTTCCCGGTGAAGTCGTCGTTTTTGACGAAGGTGACCATTTTTGTCACCGCCGTGGATGCTCGGGGTTGATTTGAGGGTTTTAAGGGTTGATGCTATGGGTTGATTTGGATTTAGCTTGGTGTTGATTTTGGACTGTTTCAGGAGCTGGTCGGTGTGGAGTCGATTGGCGCCGTCATGGGGACTGGGGAGTAACAAAGGGGGCTGGAGATAGGGTGCGCCGCCAATGGTGGTGGTCAGAAAAGCTATGTGCACAGCAAGCAGTGCACAGCAGCTGTGCACGTAGCACAGCAGCTGTGCACGTAGCACAGCTCTGGTGGTGGTAGTGGTGATGGATGTAGTGGTGATGGTAAGAGGATGGCAAGGGGTAAAGGGATTTCGGATCCAGAAAGTCTATCCACACAGCAGATCTGTGCACAGATTGTGCACAGATTTTGTTGTGGGGCCCACCACGGGTCCCACACAAATCATCCGAGCCGTTCATTAAATGTAAAATATTTTTTCAAGGGTCTCTATGAAAACTTAGGTCAATCCAATGCCTATAAATGTTCGATCCAACCATATAACTTTTCATTATCTGAAAATCTGAATGAAAAGTTAGATAGTTGGATGAAGAACCTATATGTATTGGATTGAGCTTATTTTTTACGGGGACCTTTGAAAAAATGTTTTACATTTAATGAACGGCTCGGATGGTTCGTATGGGACCCGTGGTGGACCCCACAACGAAATCTGTGCACAGAAATCTGTGTGTGTAGCAGCTTTCTTTGGGATCTGGGGTAAAGCAGCAGACGGGAGCACTGGCAATGGGAGAAATTTTGTTGTTTTTGTTTTTTTTAAAATTTTGTTGTAGGGTTTGGGAGTGAAATACCAATGATGCCCTCCATTTTAACGGACAAGAGGGACGGCGTTAGGGGTAAGGATCAAATTGACACACATTTTAAACATTGGGAACGAAATTGGACAAATGTTTAGAATGGGGACGAAATTGGCCACTCGCTAATACTTTAGGGACCAAAAAGGTAAATAAGCCTCATTCATCTTTACTTTCTAATGTTTTCTCTGATAGGCTAATTTGGCTTCTTCAGAGCATCCGCATCTGTCTAGCTACTCCTCTGTTTTTGGCTACAGTGGCGAGCAAAACTTGAAAAATCAGGAGCATCAGCCTCGTGGCCTTCCTCACTACTTTACAAAGATCTAACTTTGTTACAGTGCCTCGTATTTTCTCACAAGGCACTGTTCATCAGATTATCCATTATTTTACCATTTAATATGTACCTCACCTACTCCCATAGCCGCTAGTGCTCAGACGGCGGCTTTGAGCTCAGCCCGTAAAGAAGGTCACCGGAGAAAGACCGGCGTTGAGAAAGAGAAGAGGCAGAGGCAAGAGGGGGGTTGATTGGAGGGGGTGATTTTGCAGGTGTGAGAGAGAGAAAGGGTGAAGTCGGCATCAGAATGATTTTTGCCGTTGGGGTTTTATTCGCTGGAATTTTGGGAATTTGGGGTTGGGGTTGAGAACAATGAGAAGAAGAATAAAGTTAGAGAGAGAAAGAGAGAGAGAGAGTGTGTGTGAGGGTGGATGCACTTGGTGGGAACCGTGGGATAGTTTACTTTTGCCGTTTATTTATTTTTTTTTTTTTCAGAATAAGAGAAATAATATTTTAATAGGATAACTTAAAATGTAGAGAGTCTGGTACAATAGATATTTTAAAAGTGAGTAGCTAAAGTAATAAAGTGATTTTTTGCTCTCTAATTTGGTCCAAAATTTGAAGATACTGGTGCGGATGATCTCAATTCTTCTTGACATCAATGTATTGTTCATATAATTAATTTGTGTCCTTACCAAACAAGGATTAACAAATATATACCAGGCCACTACGACTTTCCCGTAGGTTGTAATATCATGTTCTTATGGAAGGGTAGAATTTGAATCGACCCAATGCTCAAACTCCTATTTGGATCACGTTACGATCAGGGCATTCCCGCCAACAACACTCATTCACTAACCGTTTACAAAGAGGAAATGAGACTAATATATATACCTGAATGTCCATGTTGAACTTGAATGCCATAAGCAGACACATTGGAATCCCAACAAAATAGTAACACCCTAGGTTCACATATGCGACGTAGGCTTGCCAACCTGCCCCAATGGCCACCCCTGCACTAATAATATCATTGCTCAATACAAATAAGATGAAAGAAAACAATTCAAAATTTTAATGTTGAGTCATTGGAACAATACATGCCTGCGAGAGATAATTGAAGATTGTAAACAAGAATGGCGAGTCCAAGCAACGGGGTGAGTTCGTATACAATCTCTTTGACTTGGGTATCGGTTGAAAACAAGGAGGGGTACTGCTTCGCGGTGGCGACAAGAACAAGCACGAGGAAGAAACCTATCAGAGAGGATGTCACTCCGACCACTATTGCTGAGAATTTGGCTGCTCTGGGGTTGGCTGCGCCCAATTCATTTGACACCCGCACACTGCATTACCAAGTGTGCTTTATAAATATGTATACACCTTCTTCCCTGTTAGTAGTAATCAAATGCAAAGATATTGGTGGAGGCGTTTGTGTATAATTAGCTTCAAACCTTATGGATGAATTGAATCCATTTCCTGCCATAATTGTCCAACCCATAATGTTTACACTGCAAATATTCAAGTATATGTTAATAACCATAAAACTTTTAAAAGTGCTACATATATACACTATATATATAGTTACACTACATCTTATGTGGGGCCCATTCTGGTCCCACAAAAATTCAAAAAAATACCCATAAATTTTAAAATATTATTTTATGGGGTATTGTAAAAAATCAGCTCAAACGAATATCAGAAAGTATTATTTCTAGATTCGTGGGGCGAAATTGCACAGTTGAGCAGTTTCACCCATATGAATCCAGAAGTAATATATACTTACCGATATCTGTTGCCCCCGAATTTAAAAATAATATTTACCGATATCAGTTATAGCTGATTTTTTACTGTACCCCATAAAACAATATTTTAAAATTTAAGGGTATTTTTTTAGATTTTTGTGGGATCCGAAGTGGGTCCACATAAGTATGTACCACTTCTCAAAATGAAAGTGATAAAATTAATCAATCCAATTGAAGTGGGTCTTAATTAGGATGCAGATAATTACAACGATATAACTCACCATATGGACGATGCATCTGACATAACTTGAGCATCCTTTAAGTATCCAGCAAAGAGAGTTAGCGACATCATGTACCACATTTCCAAGCTGTCAAATTATGGGACACGAAATTGAAACTCTTTAACCATTGGCATATATACCTTAATTTTGATTGACGAAACTAAATCAATTTCTGAGTGATTGAAATAGTTGATCGATCAATCTATTAAAGTTTGTCTTCACATCCGTAAACTTCTTTTTCTTTTTTTTTTTCTTTTTTTTGAACGGAAAAATATGATATTTTATAAATCTTTGAACGGAAATTACAAAGACTGAAAGGATCAAATATGTACGGCATCACAACCAAAGACAGACATCCCACCTATGTGGGCACATAAGCCTCCGGACAACCACATGTCAATCCAAGACGAAAAGGGCTAAGATTTGAGCTCGTGAACTCTTGAGTCATTTGGTTTATCCCATGTCACTTAGCCAAATTCCTTGGAGTTATATTCACAGAAGTCATGCTAATTTTATGCATATTTCGGTATAGATACCTTGTTTGCGCTAACAGCTTCTCATTTCACATATTGATCGAAAGGGTCCTGAGGGTACTGGTTGAAGAGACTATCATTTTGTTTTTTAGAAAAAGGATGGATGAGGATTAGGCAACCAACCAGCAGCGACTCTACCCTTTGACAAAGATGGTCACTAGAACACCCCAAAAAATAAATTTTATAGAGTACATAGTATTTTCAGTTTTATTATTTTTAAAACATTCACCTCAAAATCAATTGACAATTAGTAGAGACACCGCTCAGACTCATATATACTAATTTTGGAGGTTATAAATAACGAATATTGTGAAACAAATTCCAACAATTATAGGTTAGATCTTCTTGAAGAGGTACCCTATCCAAAATATTTGAACCCCCAATCCAAAAATCAATTAAATGTATACAACTCAAGTAATATATAAATTTGTGTTTATATATATAGTTAGGGTTTCTAGAGGTAGTAGAAATTTCTGAACATTCTTCCAAGAATTTCTGGAGCTAGCCACCACTACGACCATTCGTAACAACCTCTTTTCAATGTGACTATCGGACTCTAAACCCGCGGCGGGATCCGAAAGAGATGATCTAACACCACCCCCCCCCGGCGCTAACAGTAAGGAAAAATTTAAGTTAAGGGTCGCATGACTCGAATTTGGACCTCTTGACCACTTCGAGTAAGACATGAACAAGCTACCACACTTGGTTGGTGGAGAGATGCCATCAAAGATAGTAGGGCCTAGCTAGATCGAAAAAATGGACCTCTTCACCTAGCCAGGGTCTTCTTTTTTTTTTTTTTTAAACGGCAGAAGAAAGTTTTCTTTAATTATAAAGATGGAAATAATACAATACGAAAAACAAACAGTACATTGAGATAGCTTCAAAGGGTATTATATATACTCTCCTAGTGTTGCAACTCGCATAACTTAACCTACCCCTCAGCTCCTCGAACTTTAAATAAAATAATTGACGAGAAGCCCACTAAACACTTTGCTTAAACCCCACAAAACCTATTTTTTAAACGGCAAAAGAAAGTTTTCTTTAATTATAAAGATGGAAATAATACAATACGAAAAACAAACAGTACATTGAGATAGCTTCAAAGGGTATTATATACACTCTCCTAGTGTTGCAACTCGCACAACTTAACCTCCCCCTCAGCTTCTCAAATTTTAAATAAAATAATTGACGAGAAGCAACCTAAACACTTTGCTTAAACCCCACGAAACCGAGGGTCCAAAAATTTTAATTTGACAAGCTGTGTGGTGCTAGATTCTTGGACTTTTTGGCTATCCCTTTCTCATTTTTCTCCTTCAGCACGTATGACCCACCGTCCAAATTTTTCCATTTGACAAACTCCAAGTCTAGAATCTACATCATAATTTCTACCGGTAAGGTTTCCCCATAACTCGCATCAAAGTTGAAACTGACTGCAATATCCTTTTTTTTTTATTGATCGGCAAAGAAATTTCGTTATAATGAAAAGATTAAAAACCTGATTGTCCACTTATCGTCGAGAAAGAAGATGGTGGCCTATTTCTTCCCAAAATTGTGTCAAATTTCATGTTTGACAATTCTGCCAACTTTTTTTTTTTTGTAATGCAAGGTGTTTTGGGTTATCTTGCACGCACCTTGAGTTATTAGCTAGGAGAATCGAACCTAAGATCTTAGGATGAGTAAACACATAAATCCCAAACCAAAACCATTTGGCCAACAACCCCTTGGGGTATGATTCCACCATCTTTGTAATTAATTAGTAGAGAAACTTATATACAGAGCCGCTGCAAAGTGTGCAATGGCTCTTTACGGAGCTAAGCGATCTCAACCGTCCGTTACGGCATTGGACGTACGGCCTGGATTAAAAATATCTATTAACGGTGATATATTAATTTATCTATTATCGGTAATAAATTATTTTTAATTCGGATGATCCAAAACACTTTTAAACGGACGAGAATGGCAGTTGTAACTGCTCTAAAAACAAGATTTTCTATAATTAGTAAGAGAAATAATGCAACTTTTCAACCTTGTACTTGGAGAAATGAGCTATTCAACCAATAGAAAGAATTGCCAAGCTACGGTAGTTGGTAAGTTCATACCCCTCTCTGTGGTGGTCTTAGTTGGAGCCTTACGAGAGACGGGGTTTGGGGTTTTAGGGTTACGGATTGCTTCTAAGCTCCCATTGACTAAGGGGGTGTTCGGACAAATAAGCCACTTTGGCTTATTTTTTGTTCTTATTCAAAAAAATTTCGCATCACTTGGCTTATTGTCAATTTTTTGGGGATTATGGCATCCTCACGATGAGAGGAATCTAAAAAGTAAAATTTTTTGACCGAAATCCAATTTTTTTTGAATAAAGACGAAACAAGTGGCTTATTGGCTTATTTTTGTTTTTTTTGGGTTTGTTTGGCTCACTTTTTGCGGAAAAGCCAATGGCTTATTTAGAAGAACAAGGCCTAACATTCAACTAACCCCGGTTAACTAAACAATATTGAAAAGAGAAAAAAAACCAATACAAAAGCTAGCTATCCCCAAATATAAACCAGGTCTCTGATGTAAATGAAACTTTGGTGTGGTGTTTGTCAAATGGAGAATGAGTTCGATTCTCAAACGTTGAATTTGGAATTAATTTTCGAACAGCATTTATAGGGAAAACAAAAGAAGAACTCACGCGAGCATTGCGCCAGATGCAAGAGATAACTTGAGAAATCCCCAGAGATTTTGGAAGGCCATCCATGAAAATCCAGTCCAAGCTCGACCACATGCCCCAGAGAAAATATAAACTAGTTCAGCCAGCACAATGAACCACCACGACGAATTCAGCACAACTGCTGCCCCCACCATTCCCCACCCTAACTTCAGCATCAAAAGCCAACTGAAGAGAGCATGCAGAACCAGCGTGACCCCCGATATCACCGCCATGGCCATGAACTTGCCCTGCGCCTGCAGAAACTTCGTGAGCGGGTAATTCATCGCGTAAGCGAAGAGCTGCGGAATCATCCACAACGAAAACATTCCAGCTTCCCTCGCTATTTCGTCTGTCTCACCCATGATTTTCAGCACTGGCGTCGCGAAGATGTAAAGGAACATCAGGCCCAGAGCAGTGACGTTGAGGATGACCCACGATCTTTGCATGTAGATCCCAAGCATCTCGAGGTGGCCCGCTCCGAATGCTATCCCGCAAAGGGTTTCGAGTGCACTTCCCATGCCCCACTATAAAAAAATTTAGAAAGAGACTCAAGTTCATGAATGAATAACTAAACCATTAATAGATGCAGAGTAATTATACTAGTACGTGCATACCATGATGCCATAACAAAACCCAGCAATGATGGAGTTCTCGACCGAAACCATAGCGAGTTCGGTAGTTCCGAGTTGCCCAGCAAATACTTGAGTAATGGCACCGAGTGAGTATTGGCAAATGGAAGTGAGGATCGCCGGAGCGGCTAAGTACCAAAGCTTCTTTGACTCCACGCAGAATTCCCTGAAAAAGTATTGGATTCCGGTGCGTCCAACGTGATAATCTTCTTTGTTATGGTTTGGATTATGGTAGTCATCCTGGATGGATGATAGAAGTGGTTGCTGATCACCATTTTCCATGGGAGGAAATGAATGAGAGAGAGTGGAAAGAACTCTGCTTAGGTTCGGAATTAAAGAAAGATAGAATGTGCATAGACTTTAAATAACACATAAAGTATATGTTGAAATTTAGGCAAGTGAACTTTATGGTACGTTGATTCATATTTAATTTCTTACTTTTTGAGGTTACCTATTTGGAGACAAGTAATAAACATATAAATATACAAAAAAATGCGCCAGGATCGAAAAGAACAAATCCAAAGAAGAAAAATACTACGAAACTTTTTTAAGATTTTGACAAACGAAAACACGTGTAATATCACCCGTGACAGGACTATCTTTCAATTATTGTTTTTTTAATATGCGACTGCACTCTCTATCACAAGTGAAACAGATGACGAGATATATGGTAAGCGGGTTTTGAGAGAGGTTTTTGGAGTGAGGAGTGGAGAGAGATAAATAGAGAATTGGAATTATTAATTGAAAAGAAAACATATTAGAAATCGTGTACAGATAAAGAAGTTGGGTTTTGAGACCCAACACGAACAACATCTATATTTTTTTCTAGATATTGGTTGGTCCCGATCAAAAATTAAAGAAGTGTTGTTCAAGAGTACATGTCAGGTCGATCAATTCTTTTTCTAAATTTTTTGTCAATCAAGAAATTCATTCAAACTACGAACAAGCAAACCCCATAAAGGGTTTAGATATGTTCATTTCAGACCACAGACGGATAATCAAGAACTAAAAACTAGCTAGGCGTCGTTCCTTTCTTTGTTAACCTTCTTTTTCAAAAAAAAAAGGTATTTTAAAGCTTAAAAATCATGTGTTTACGCAAATAATTTTTCTATCAATACGGATTTTATTTGATAGATCTCATTGAGATCTTTTAAACAGTGTAAAAAAAATTATTTTTTATTTTCATTATATTTAAATTTAAAATTACTTTCCTTTTTAAAAAGAATGTATAGAAAGTTAGCAAAAGGAGGCACTAATCTAAAATTTAAGTTTTCCCTGTCGGGTCATGTCTAATAAATGGTTAAAGTAAAGGGTTTCATACAAGTTGAGTAGCTAGCTGGTCACTTGGGATGGCAATCATACCCGCCCCGTCTCGAATCTACCCTGCTCCGAACGGGGCGGGTTTTCCACCCCATTTTTGGGTGTCGGGTCGGGGTTGGGGTAAAATCTTTCAAACCCGCCCGGGTTAGGGGCGAAAGTGCCCAGCCCCGAAATTATCCGACCCCGACCCGGCGTACTTATACATATATATGAGTCTCCTTCTCCTAAGGACCACCTCATTTTAATAAAATGAGGACCTCCTTTTTCCGATCGAATTTTGATGATCCGAGCCGCTCAATGTGTTCAGAACATAATTTTAAGAGTGCCCGCGAGAAATCAGCAAAAAAAAAAAACCGGAAGGGCTTTATCCGGACAGTTTTTGTTATGTTTTTATCGAACGGTTCCAATAAAAACTGCTCAAATTAAGCCCTTCCCGGTCTTTTTTTTTTCCGATTTCTCGCGAATACCCTTAAAATCACGTTTTGAACACATTGAGCGGCTTGGATCATCGAAATTCGATCGGATAATAAGAGAAATGGGGAGGTCCTTATTTTACCTCCTCATTTGAAAATGACTGTATATATATATATATATATATATATATAT
>BPLS01000598.1:909007-986787 GCA_019656275.1 Rhododendron kiyosumense
GTATATATATATATATATATATATACACACATGTCCTTTCATTTTTTTAGCATTAATCCAAAAAACAATGTCTCTTTACTGTCAAATAGCCTAATTAAATTTAAAAAAGAAATAAAAATTGATATTTATTGGTGTTTAGTGGATTTTTTAAAAAAAATTCTTCAAATATTTATAATAAATTCTACACATAAAGAAATGAAATGAAGTATCTAAGATATTGATTGCAATTAAAAGTTTAAATTTGATCGCGATACCAAAAGACATAAAAATAATTTCAAAAGTTTTATTTTCTAGATAATTTTTATTCTTATTTAGCTTTTTTTTTTTACTTTTGTACTTGTACTTTAATTTTTTTAATTGTTACGAGGCAGGGCGGGGAAACCCGTTCCCCGATCGGGGCGGGAACGGGGGTACCCCAAAAAAACCCGGTCGGGGTCGGGTAATGATTTTCAGGTCGGGGTATGTAAAAACTCACCCCGCCCCATTGCCATTCCTACTGGTCACATGTCTATTACAGTTAGAGGTGGCAAACGGGCGGGTCTGGGTGGGTTTAGGTGAGTTAAAATGGGTCGTGGATCAAATATGAATGGGTCAAATATGGGTCAAAATGTAAACGGGTTGGAACGGGTCGGGTTGAATATGGGTCAAAAAACTTAGTGCTGTGGAAAAAATAATCCGAACTACTCATTTTTTAAATTATATTTTATGAATTTCTGTAAAAAAATCAACTCAATCGAATACCGATAAATATTTTTTTAGAATTTGATCGGAGAACCACATTGTTTCATCCCACGAACTCTAAAAAAAAGGTATGCATATTTAAGAAAAAGCCTAACTGATATTCTATTAAGCTAATTTTGTATGAGCGGTTCACATCATCTTTACCAAGGTGGGCCCTACCAATAAACAAACTTTCTACCAATTTACGCTCGTTTTCTACTTTATGAGGTGATTACTTTTCTGGTGGCGTTATGTAAATATGGGTTTATATGGATTGAACCTATATTAACCCATTACACAATATGGGCGGATTGAGTTGGACTATAAGTGGGGGGATTTGGGCGAGTTAAGAAATATGGGTTGGAATTGCCACCTCTAATTACAATAATTCCTAAAAAAGAATAAATTTTTTACACCGTCGGTGTAAATATTTGTTTCCTCCAAATAAATTGCATTGCGACACGTGTCAAAACAGTGGTCCCAATTAATAAAACATGGCGACGTGACACAATACAATTGATTTGGCGGAAGCAAATGCATGTTTACACCGGCGGTGTAAATAATTTATTCTCTTCCTAAAATAGCTATTCAAGTTTCACGAACCAAAAAAGTTACGAAAATCAAACCTATATGTACGTAATAAATCACTGGGTGCAGAATTTTTGAAACATCAGAAATCCCGATTGGTATTTGAAGAAAACTTAGAAACATATTTCTTGAGTACGGCCTCCACGCACTCGCGCTCTACGCTAGCTCGCTCTTTCAATTCTCGATTTTGCAAACTCTACTAGCTAGTTTGAAATTCTTTTGGAAGATGCTATCACGCTCATGCTACCGCAGCCACACTCCAACCTACAACACGCACACAACCATTGTGTGACTGAGAAAAAAGATACAGACGCCATTAAAAGTTCAGCCAGAAAAAACGCAGGGGCCCCTTGGCATTGAAAGTTGTATCTATGAGACGCCGAAAGCGCGTCGCCAATTATGTGTACTGACCCAATACTACTCTAAAATGTAGAACTGCTAATCAATGTGAAACCTAATATGGGACATTCGGCAAAATATACTTACCCATATTACTCTAGGGTGTGTTCTACTAACACAAATTTTTTGAGTTAAAAGTGATGTATTATAAGAAAATGACTTATCTCGTAAAACTGAAAATAAGTACTTAACAAATAAGAATTTTAGCGAAACGGAGCATAAAATTAGCAAGTGTGATGGACCATTAATTCCCTCAATCGTATGACTATATGAAGGTGAAAGTCGTTTACATAAAACCTAACTTGTGACCTTTTGTTTCATTTGATTGTATATAGAATGACTTATACTTTACTATAAAATTTCGAATGAGATCTCATTTTAATTTATATATACAAGGTGCATCCACATCTGATCATTTTATATGTTGAGTGCAAGGCAATTAGAATTGGGGGGCAAAGTCAATTAGATTGGAGTGCAAGTCAAAACGTTGATATATATGTTAGTTAATTAATTTGTACAATATATTCTTAATTACGTAAAGTAGTGGTTGCATATATTATTATATTCTCAAGGCACTATGATGCAATGGTTTGAGCCTCGTAATTGAATCCAAAATTGCATGTAATAAGCTTTATTAAAAAATCGATATTAAGTTTAAAAAAAATAAAAGCAAGTGAAACAAAATCTGTTTGTTTTACCCTAGGTTTTTTTTTTTTTTTATATAAAATTTTGCTTTTTGGCTTAAGTTTAATCCTTTTATTTCACTATAATACAAATGCAAAATAAATCATATTCAAAATGGGGGATGAATCTCATTGCAGATGTAAAGATTCGTGAAAAAGTATAGATGTAATTATGTGTAACATATATAGCTTAGGTTTTACAAAAATGATTCGAGTCATTCATGTTGTTTAAAACATTGTTTTTAAGGGTTCTTGAAAAAAATCAACTCAATCGGATATCAATAAAAGCTTTATCGATTAATTCAACTTTTTAATCAAAACTCATATCGACTAACAAAACTAACTGAAACTCATATCGACTAACAAAACTAATTGGATTGAACAAGCCACCTTGATTGCTATCTGATTGAGTTGATTTTTAATTGGAACTGTTAAGAAGTATTTTAAATAAAATGAATGATTTAGATGATTTACGTGAGACCCATGGTGGGTCCCATACAACAATTGTTCATTTTTCGTACGCTAGGTGAGTTGACTTTTTCTTATGGGGGAAGTCTACTACACTATCATTTTTACAAACAATTTACAACCAATTTGCAACATTAGCATATAAACTTCATCATTTTAATATCAAAAACATTCACCTTATAGAACGCATCTAAATTAACGAGAATACAAAAAGTCATATGTTTAGGTGGTAAGAGTTGTGTGACAAGATGTGTCATGTCAACTATGAAAGGAGAGAAATGTGGGTTCGATGAAGGAAAGTTACAATTTTGGTACACGTGGGTACCACGTGGCTGTGCTCACGTGGTGTTCAAGCAGTCCATCTGAACTGTCCAAAAGTGTGTTGGACGGTTCAGATTGAAACTCTCTCTCTCTCCTCTCATCCCACCACTCTCTATCCTCTCTCTCTCCTTTTTCTCTCTCAAAATCAGACCCGTCCAAAACCGAAATAGACGGCCCTGATGCGCCGAATGGACATCACGTAATACCCATCGGGCACCCAAAAATTTCTCGTTATTGTATAATTATATAGGTTAATCGTTTTTTTGAAACGATTACGTAGGTTAATCGTTGTAAGTTCGTTTAAACTGTAAAATGAGAAACATTTTGTAATCAGTAATTAAATAGTGGATTAGTTTCCTCTAAACAAACCAAAACAACTTAGGAAAAATAAATTGGATGGATTTTACTGGTACATAAATTAATTATTAAATGTCCCCATTCAAACATCCAGAAGAAGGTTGAGAAAACTTCAGTGCCTTGACGAGGACAGACATATATATATAGTGCCGGGTCTTGCTTCTGCAGCTCTAAAACGTATACGTTAAGAAATGGAATAAACAAAACCCGGCCACCGCTATTAGCGGAAAATCCAACCAGAATTACTGTGGATTAGGAGACCTTGGTTAATTAGTTAAATGTGAGCTGCAGATGTAATAAGGGATATTGTGATGCTAAAACTGTGTGGCCCTCAAATTAAGTCTAAGGAAAAATCTGGAGGAGAGATGAGGGTCAACGAGGGAGATATGGTAAAGAATTTATCTAATAATGGGGCCGAGGATGTGAATGGTGAAAAGAACGCGATCCTGTGCTCAAATAATGTTGAATCACGAGATAACGTTTTGACAATTGAGAAAGATAATGCTGTTGAGAACCGTAATGTTCATAGAAGGAAGGTTGATGGATTGGTTTCTTTGAGAAACTCTTCCCTCTCAGAGTGATGAATATTGGTCTCTTTGAAAAACTCTTTCCTCTCATAGTGCCAATCTATTACTAGTCCTGCTCCTCTTTTGAGGCCCGTTGTGAAGGTTAGGATTGATGTGAAGGATAGGTGTGATGATCTTAGGCTACGTTCTCTTGAACTTAATTTAAATTTTACTTAAATCTGCAAGTTTTGTCCTTATTTGAATTTTTTTCATATTTGTCAGTTTTGCGTCAAATTTTTATAGGCTATTGATTCATCTCGACGAAATGAATTCGAAAA
Source organism: Rhododendron kiyosumense (assembly GCA_019656275.1). Taxonomy (NCBI): domain Eukaryota; kingdom Viridiplantae; phylum Streptophyta; class Magnoliopsida; order Ericales; family Ericaceae; genus Rhododendron; species Rhododendron kiyosumense. Next base: position 913,388 of record BPLS01000598.1, read on the forward strand.
AGTAAAATTTTTTTACTTTTACGCAAGTATTTTAAGAAATAACCACTTTTTAGCAACATAAAAAAAGTGACATTTTTGGCTAAAAAATCATTATTTCTTTAAATCCTTGGGTAAAAGTATCCCGGGAGAGAGATCTATTCACCAAGCTATTGAAAAATTGGAGAGGAAGTTAAATAGATCGAGAAGGAAGATTAGAAAGAAAAAATCTCTCTCCGAATTTGGGTTAAAGGAGGCCAAGATGTTAAAGAAATATAAGAAGATTACATCTTCTCTTTCTTCTTATGACATATATATGCAATAGAAACTCCTTAATTAAGCAAGTCCGTTAGTTTATAGATATAGGCGCTACTCTTGGCGTTTAGTATTATGGTGGGGAGCGAGAGAACATTAAAAAAATATATATTGAGTTGGAAGTAGGGGTGTAAACGAGCCGAACCAAACCGAGTTTCGGCGAGCTCGAGCTTGGCTCGTTTACTAAACAAGCCAAAAACTCAAGCTCGAGCCTTAACGAGCCGAGCTTAGTCATTTACGAAACGAGCCTCTTTAATCAAGTCGAGTCTCCCTTAACAAGCTGAACTCCACTCAGCTCGTTTAGTAAATGAGCCGAAAACTCGAGCGTAAGCGAGCCACGCCAAGCCGAATCGAGCCAAGCTTGCGAGTTATTCGGTTCATTTACAGCCCTAGTTGAAAGTAGGTGAGATGTCGGATAAGGAGCTTGATGGCATTATTAATAGCTTTGATTATTTGGAGGAAGGTACCTCCATCTCAATGGAGTTTTGATTCTATCTTCTATTCTTTTTGGGTATTTGTCTGTTACCTTTGCTGCTAGCTTGTTGTTTGTGTGCTATTGCGGTTATTGGGATTTTGTTTTCGGTTGCTTTTATGGCTGGTTTTGCTTTGCCAAATTTTTCGCTTGTTTTGTTGGTCAGAAGTAGTTTGTTGTTGCTGAGGTTGTTTTATTGTTGTTTTCCCGGTGCTCCATCTTCCCATGTGTGGTGGCTGTTATTTTTTCTTTGGCATGGCTGTGTTTGTAAGCGTCACCTTTGTTTGACGGCTGTTTTTTGGGTGTAGGTGATTGTTTAGGGTGTTTTCGTTTTTTAGGATTTGGGCTTGGCCTTTTTTGTTAGTCTCTTGCCAATGTTTTGGGTTTTGGGTAACTTTAGGTTATTAATTTTTTCTTCGGATGTTCTTGTCCTTTAAATCTTTATATCTTTTCAGAAATTAAGGGAAAAAAAATAGTTTAGCTTGCACAACTCGAATATATTTGTCAAAAAATGAACTGTACGGTCTAGTTTGCCTCTTAATTTGCAGGTTTTCCCGATTCAAGCCACTTAAATGATCCAAATGATTCACCTTTCAGATCTTGTCAACTTCATCAATCCCATCAAAAAAACTACATCAATATGGTACCGTTTTATATAATTCTATGAATTTCATGGATTGAATTTGATTCTCCAAATTTATAATTCGTGAATAGTGGTTTGGTTATTAGTTTACTATTACACCAGACCATTCGTTGCTTGCCCACCCCTGATTAGAGTTCTGTTAATCTATGGGGTCTTTTCAGTAAGTTGAAAATGTGACTCAGCGTCAGGAATTAAGGAGTCTACACCAATTTGATCAAAATAGCAAATTTTTTTTCCTGGTAAATTTAAAACATAGCATTATTTGTTTTGGGGTCCCAATGAAGTTTTTTTTCCGTCTTCCTTTTTTAGGGAAATTATATACGGTTGAGGAGAATATCGGTGTAAGAGCATCCACAGTGGTATAATCAAAACTAAAATGTTGCTTAAGATTAGCAACATTTGTTCAAAAAAGAGCTCACAGTGGAATAATCAGATTTAGCAACCTCTTAGCAACTCATCAAATTTTGGCCCTTGGATAATCAAAACTAGCAATTTTTTTCAATAATCAAATTTAGTTGTCTCCATATTTTATCAATCAAGTACACCATCATTATACAAAAACATTCTCTCTTTTCCATTTTCAACATATTTCTACGAAAAATATTTTTAAAAAAAAGTTTTTTTTTGCAAAAAAAAAAATTTTTTGCGAAAACTTTATTTTTTTTATTTTTATTTTTTGCAAAAAACAGTTTTTTTATTAAAACTTTTTTTTCAAAAACTAATCTTTAAAAAAATAATTTTTTTTTTCAAAAACTGTTTTTTTTAAATCAAAGTTTTCAAAAAACTATTTTCTCTTTTTCTAATAACTTATTTTTATTAGTTTGAAACCTATTTTTAAAAAATTGTTTTCTATGTTCACAATTTTTAGATTTTTATAAATTGAAAATATGATGTGACAAGTTTCAGTTATTCAAATTTGATTTTACCATTGTGGACCTCTACATTGCTAACTTTAGCAACCCCTTAAATGCATAACCAAAAGATGATGTGACAACTTTTAATTATTGACTTTTGGTTATTCCACTGTAGATACTCTAAATAACTGAAAATGGGGTAATTACTTCTAAGCATATTCTTGAAATATTCAGGATTTCAACCCGATCATAATTAGGCTCCGTTCCAGAAGACCTTCTTAAAAAATAAGTACTTATTTCACATTTTCAAACTCAAAAATAATGTAAATAAAAAAAAAAAAAAAATTCACCGTATAAAAGATTTCGATAAGATCTATCAAACAAGATCCATATTGCTAGAAAAATTATTTGGATAAACACATTATTTTTGAGCTTGAAATTGCCTTCTTAAAAAATAAGTACTTATTATTAGTTCCGGAACGGAGCCTTAGTGGTGTGACCTGATAGCCACAAAACAGGATACGGATCCTGTGAGCCCACATTTGTACAGGTCCAGGCCTATGAGGACAGCGGAGAGCAACTTTTTGAGGCTTAAAGGTGAAACGGGCCGGCCTTGGGAGGGGATTTTGAAGCCCGCCCAGCACGCGAAACTCGCGTATTAGTATTACTCCCTCCTTTTTTTTAATAGGCCAAAAAAAATAAGTTTATTCAAGAAAACTCTACAAAAAATATATCAAGTCAGAAGAGAGAGGAGAGAAGAAGAAAAGGATTCAACCATTGGATGAAAACAAAAAACACCTAATAGAACAAAGGTCAAAAACTCCGGTAGGCCAAGCCCGAAACCCGTAAAAAAACCCATACAAACACCTATTGGCCAAGCCAAACCCAAGAAGCCCAAAACCCAACCATAACCAACGTAATATCCTTTTGACAGCCTCCCCCATTTCGATGCCGAGCCGTGACAAATCAAAAAACTCTTCAAACACCTGATAAAATCCAACACCGCCATCGTTAACTCCCTACTGATAATTTCGATATTATCGCTGCAGCCGGGATATTGCTCAATAGATACATGAAGTATCCAAAAAGCAATGCCATTTTCAGTAACCGTTGTTACAAACAGAATCGGCGACATCATACCACAACTACACCCAAATACCCCTTCATCTACTCCTATGGTGAGTCTCCCCACCTTTGTCACATCGTACGCCGTCCATTTGCCAGATCTGCCACTGGCTGACCACCAACCGGTGGGCTCCCAACAAACCTCCGACAAACAAGTTGTCGGACCTCCAACACCCTCAGATTTGTGACTCTGATCCACAATTGAACGTTAGAACGAATGGAGTAATATTCATGCATATACAAATTAAAATATAAGCAATTTTTTGAGATGTCCAAAATAGTAGAATTGGACAAAAAAAAAATTAGGAGGATGGAATAATATTCATGCATATACATACATGTCAATTTTGAGGTTTAAATCAGCCTTTTAAAGAAGGGGAGGGAAGATTTATGATTTGCACTCATAAGCTTGATTTCGTTGTTGGGCGGACTTGGGATTACAAGTGGGCGTTGGAGACTCCAGAGTCCACACACTAAATATTGGAGGTCCGCGTATATAAATCCGGATACCACGAATTAATAAAAAAACAAATAAAAATGATCCATTGATTTGGAATTCCGAGACAAGTTCAGAAAACCGTGTCTACTACAGTCTTGAGGTTTTCTGTTTTTTTAGAAAGTAAAATGATGGGATTATGTCGGCTCCTATTTCACCACCGGTGACAGCCTAGTGGTTCATAGCTTACTCTCAAGCGATTTGTGTGGTCAAGAAGTTTAAGGTTTGAGTTGTGCGATTGACGCCCCCTCAAACTTTGACATCCTGTGAAGCCCGGCTATGTTTTACTACTACTTAATTTGTGGGGGCGTAGAACAAGCAATACATGGCTCTTTGGTCGCTCCCTAGACCGGCTGAGGGTCTAGAATTTCTATAGTCGCATCTTGACGAGGATTGCTATGCCTAGTCATCCCTCCTCTCTCACCCTTTTTCCTGTTTTAAAAAATGTCCACTCCAGTTTCCAATTCATCCCCCAAACCATCAATTAATGCATTTGTTTTCGTTCCAATTCCAAAAATAAATTCGACAAATAAATAAGTTTGTCAGTTCCACCACTCTTCTAAATGTGAGTAGTTTTCCATTGAAAATGATGTTGAAACTCGTTGGTAATTTCAATCCAAGCTGCGAATTAAATAGGAACCCACCTCGAGATTTCTACAAAGAACTTGCCTTTTATAAGAAAACAACACCAAAAAAAATTGCAATAATGCTATTTTAGCAAGTTCAATGAATTTTGCCAAAATTTCATACACTACTCTCCTCAATTTCATGCGATATATGCTTCTCTCTCTCTCTCTCTCTCTCTCTCTCTCTCTCTCTCTCATTTCTCTATGTCGTTCACTTTGTCCTCTGTTTCTCCACCCCATTGTCTTATTCTATTCCCAGCTATAGAAGCCTGCAACAAACAAAATTCATTACAGTCTCACTTAATTTATTGGGCAAATTACAGTTACCCCCCTCTAACTATGCCTCAGATACACTTTCCCCCCTCTAACTTTTTTTTCTGACACTTAACCCCCTCAAACTAACGAAAATTCACACGGTCAAAACTTCAAACAGTCATAACTTCTTCGTCCAAAATCGAAAATATGCAAATTATATATCGATTTCGAGAGCTTGAAGTCAGCTTTCTAATGATACCAAAATCACATTACGATTCAAAACACACAAAAAGTTATGATCAAAACGGTCTTTCTGTCTACCAGCCCTTACTCTTTTGATTATAACTTTCTGTGTGCTTTGAATCATGATATGATTTTGGTGTCATTAGAAAGCTGACTTCAAGATCTCGAAATCGATATATAATTTGCATATTTTCGATTTTGGACGAAGAAGTTATGACCGTTTGAAGTTTTGACCGTGTGAATTTTCGTTAGTTTGAGGGGGTTAAGTGTCAGAAAAAAAAGTTAGAGGGGGGTAAGTGTATCCGAGGCATAGTTAGAGGGGGGTAACTATAATTTGCCCTAATTTATTTGTTGAAAAAGAACTTACAAGAAGTAAGTTTGACTAGAGGCAAAATACCATTATCATCATGTTATTAACTATAGTCAAGGAAAAATGTCAATTGGGGGGCTTCGAGATGGCTGCAAAAGTTAAACCAAAATTATGATCAAAGAATCTTGTTGAATTAGTGATGAGATAATGTTGATAAAAAGCAATGAAGTAAGGCCCCCGTTCCATATTTCATTGTCTTTATCAACAATATCTCATCGCTAATCCAACAGGACTCTTTGGTCATAATTTTGATTTAACTTTTGCAGCCATCTCAAACCCTCTCTAATTAACATTTTTCCTTAACAAATATTTTCAATCAAACAGGAAAAATTAAATTTACCTCTTTATTCCAGTTGGTTCGATAAATCATCACAAATAGGACAATACTTTGAACAATCGTTCCTAACAGCATGCCCATCCAAATCCCCTGAAAAGGGAAGAAGAAAAAAAATCTCATCCAGAAGCTTAATAAACCCAAGTGCACGCAAAATAAGGTATTAACAACATTATATACAAGCAGTTTTACGAGGCCTAATAATACTGAGAACTTTTTTCATGTGGTTCTAAGTTTTAGCCGCCTCCTAGGTAAATCCTAGCTCCGTCTCTATCTGAAATAGTCTTGAAAAGTTACAAGGATTTGAAGAATTTAAAGAGGTACCAAAATATTTAACATACTTTACCTTCACACCCAAGTTGAGTTTGAAACCCATTAGAAGCCCCAAAGGAACGCCCAATATGTAGTAACATGCTATATTCACATAAGCAACCACGGCTTGCCAACCTGCTCCAATCGCCACCCCTGCAACAATGATTAACGGCTGCTTGTTATATTCAGGGACAGAACCACAATTTTTGTACCGGAACAAAACCTTAATTGAAAACATGCATGAAAATACGGTCAATTAATAATTTAAAGAAGAGATCGGTGAAAATGAAAGAAAACTACAATCATAGGTCAATAATTTAATTTAGACTGGACGGCAGTTCAAATATGGATTATTCATTGTTGCAATTAATGGTTTCGATTTACTCAAAGACTCTTAGTGGGAACATACCGGTAAGAGTCTCTATCAAACTTGAACCATCATAATACCAATGTATATATGGTCCAGATTTGGGATGCCTTGTCCGGTCCGAGTTTTAAGCAAAGGGAATCCGAACCCAATTTAACAACTCGGAGGTATCAATTATGAGCAAAAAAAGTCGCGCGGTACGTACCTGAGAGAACAGGTTGAACGTTGTTAATAATAATGCAGGTTCCCAACAAGGGAGTCAGCTCATAGACAAGTTCTTGTACTTCTTCACTGCTTGAAAACAAGGATGGATACACATTTCGAGCCAGGAACAGAATGAGTGAGATTACGAGCCCGATCGAAAATGAAGTTAACACCACCACCACCACTGAGAATTTCGCAGTTCTTGGATGCGCTGCGCCTAATTCATTCGACACTCTTACACTGCACAAAAAATTTCCTGTCAATCAATTTCTCTCTTACTATGATGAGATGGAAATTTATGTGTGTTAAATAAATGATATATTTGAGAATAACATAAAATGCGAAGGAGTATATAGTACTTCCTTCAGGACTAACCTTATGGCTGCATTGCATCCCAAAGCTACCATGATTGTCCAACCTAATATATTCATGCTGCAGAAACAAGTACGAAATTTGACAAATGGAGTAGCAGTATAACTAGCTAACAATGACAATAAATTTGCATTTTACATTAAACTTGTTCTGGAAAGTATGAATGGCTACAGATAGGGGTGCCAAATGGGAGTGTCGTGCCGGCCTAACCCGTTTATTTTCGGTGCCTAGGTTGCTTCGTGATGTGCCTTGTAGCCCATTTATTAGAAAACTCTAGGCCCGGCATAGCCCATGGGCACACCAGAGACGATGCCATTTCGTACCCGTGTCGAGCTCATTCCCATATCGTGCCCGTGCAATATCGTATCTGTGCCCGTGCCATATTACGCGCATCTTGTAAGCCAAAAACAAATTAAAGAACGGCCCTTCTGTCTTAACCCACCAATGATGATAAAATATGAACTTGCACTAGGTTTTCATTGAAACCCCTGCCTATTAGTGCTAGCGTCGCCACTGTTCTAACACAGGCCTTTTTGACGCAGCGGAAATAACAAAAAGATTAGTTGCGTACTAATCAAACGAATGATAGGTACTTGTAGCCACGAGCAATTCTTGAATCCTCAAGAGAAAAAGACAAAGTCTGAGTATTATTGACAAAAGCTGCATAAACATTAGGTTACAACCCCTTTTATAGGAAAAATGTGTAACCCAAGCAAAACCCTAACTCAAAAACGAAAATTCATAAAATTTGGGGAAAATAATAAAATTGGAAAAAGGAAAGAAAAACATGACTTTTCCAAAAAGAATCAACTGCTACGGAATTATACACTAAAAGTTATTAATGAAATAAATATTTCCTAAAACAGCAAAAACGTCCAATTGGAGGCCTAAACGAAGGAATTAGGCCGAAAAACACAATCAGTCATAAACTAGGGCTGTGAGTATTGATCGCAGCGTGAAAATAAGTCAGCCCATCAAGTTTGGGCCCGATCCGAGCTCATCCGAAAGTTGCCAAATCGGATAATTTACAATTAAGCAACGTTTGGACTTCTGAAGCTTCGACCGGTCCAATTGATCATGAAATTGAACCTCCACGTGTTCTACGTCACTTTTATTGTCATGTATGCCTCTTTAATTATATATGACTCTACTTTTCTAAGTTGTTGAAATAAAAAGTTGATATCCACCTCTCATATATGTCAAAACAACTTTTAATATTTCAATCCCATCTCATCACTTTACCAGAGTTGTGTTGCGTGGTCAAGCTTTTAATTAATCCCTTTATTTATCTAATGTTTTGGCTAAATAATTGAGGCAGAGTTATTTTTTTTGCCGTTATACAAAGGGAAATGATAATGATTTCTACACTTTCCTTTTTTAAAATCCACTCTTTTCTTTTTTTGGTCTTTATCCACATTAATTTACAATGTTGCCCTTAGATGTGTGAAAAAATGTATCGAAATAAGCGAACATGGTAAATTCATGTGAATAAAAACAAAAAAAAAAGAGTGGATATTAAAAAAAGGAGTGTGAAAATCATTTCGCTATACAATTTTTTTTTTTTTTGCATTTATTAGTTTGTCATTTTTTTAAGATTATTGATTCGCACTGACGAGATGAATCTAAAAATTCATGAATTGTGAATCAAACTTAATTTTTTTAATAAAGACAAAAATAATTCAAAAAGTCTTCCTCTTTTTGATTATTTTTGTCTTTAGCGTGATTTTTTTTTTTTTACAGATTTTGACTATATTTTTTTACTTATAAAATTCCTCTCGTGAAGACAAACTAATAAATCACAAAAAGTCAATACAAAATTAACAAATACCAAAAAAAATTGAATAATGACCAAAAAAAAATTAACAAATAAACACAAAATGATTCAGACAAACTCGATGACTCCGGTTGGGGTCATAGGTTTATTTGTAGATAGATCTAAGACGTGTGGGCAAACGTCAGTCATATGATTAGAACACCCAAACACAAATACAAAATGATTAGTAAGATAAACGCCTATGACTAAATTAAGTTGAGGTCATGTGTCTATTGATCTAATTTCTAAAAAAATCCTTAATTTTATAAGTATATATAAACGACAAATCGTACTTGTTTTGTGTCTTTGACTCTTTGCTTGCAACGTGGTGGTTGGGTCTCAGGTATAATTATGGTAGTATACGAAACTTAACACGTGATTCAGTCGTATCTACTTTCCATTAATAAAACAGTAGTATATATTAAACATGTCAGGAGAGACCTCGGATACGCTACTTAAAACAAAATGGTGCGAAATGTGACCAGTTGGTAATCACTATTTGGCCAATTTAAAGTTGGTTGTTACGTTTCTTGTAGGAGTATTTTTTTGTTATAACCGGATGTCTGAATTCACTTGCGCACAAATTTCGAGACTTTTAATTGTTAACGACTGAGCAAGCTCTCTAATAATTCTAAAATTTAAAATGTTTGGCCTCTATAAAATTCAATCATATGACCTCGTAAAAAACAAACATATATACTTTCTCATACTCACTTGGCCGAGCCCTTGGGGTTTTGTTATGTTTCTAGACTAGTAGCCATTCATTAAGACAACTAATAGTCATCAAAACAAAAAGTGAGTGGAAAGAATGGAGAATGCTACCATACCATACTGATAATGCATCAACCGAAACTTCTGCGTTTTTCAAGTAACCAGCAAAGAGGATCAAAGCCATGAAGTACCATACTTCTAAGCTGCATTTATCATTGAAGAAATTGTTAGATAACATGAGGTTTGATATCCTCGGTTTGATTTGGTTTGGTTCGGTTTGATATCTTACCAGAGCATTACGGCCGATGCAAGAGACAACCTAACAAAGCCCCAGAGATTTTGAAACGCCTTCCACGAAAATCCTGTCCAAGCTCTCCCACAGGTCCCACTCCATATATACACTAGTTGGGCAATCACAATGAAAAACCACGACGCATTCAGCACTATGGCGGCGCCCACCAGTCCCCACCCCAGTTTCAACATCAAAAGCCAGCTAAACAGAGTGTGCAAAACCAGAGCCACGGCGGCAATCCACGCCATCGCCATGATCTTGCTCTGCGACTGTAGGAACTTTGCGATCGGGAAATTGATCGCGTAAGCGTAGAGTTGGGGAATCATCCACAGCGCGAAAGTCCCCGCGGCTTCCGATATGGCCTCGGTCTGGCCTATGAGTAGTAGAAGCGGGGTAGCGAAAATGTATAAGAACATCACGACGAAGGCCGTGCAGATAAGAATGACCCACGAACGTTGCATGTAGATTCCGAGCATGTCGTGTTGGCCTGCCCCAAAAGCTTGCCCACAGAGAGTCTCCAATGCACTCCCCATGCCCAACTGTGTGACAGAGTTGAGGGGCATATCTGTTATGATTGAAACTTTTTGGACTGAAAACAAAATTATTTGGTGGTTTTATGACACCATCAAATCATGCTTTAGCACTTCTTAAAAGCACATGCTTGTGCAAGATCCACCCGTATGCGTATAAACCCACATGAATGTGAGGTGTAAAGATACTCGGACTAAAAGCGATAGAAAGTAAAAGAGAGTCATCCTAATAACTCCTCTTGTCAATGGCGAAAGTGGAAAAGTCACAATACCAAAAGAGTTAAAACTATGTTTTCGTAATGCAATGATCTTTCCTGTATAAAAGGTCGAAAAACTAATGTGGATCACATTTTGGTCTTTTACATCTTTCTTTCATTTTTTTTAATGGAAGAACAGTCCTACAGTCAAACCACTAAATGGACCAGACTGCGCAATCCAAACTTCCGGGCAAGCTACCACTGCGACACTAGTTACGGTCCCCTACTTACTTCAGGATACTCAATCGAACTCCAGATCTTGAGGAGTATTCCGAAAGCCTGAATATCCGCCCAAACCACTGGAGCAATCTCTAGGTGTGTGGTCTTTTACATCTTTTAAACGCACACAGAAAATCGCATAATTCAAGAGGTGGGGAAATGAGATTTGAGCTAAATAAAATTTACAATAAATGTTACTGTCCCATTCGCAATAGGAGGAACAGGGTTACCATTTTTCCCATATAATGGCACTGTTTTTGATTAAGCGTCATGGATTGCGTCAAATTCTAGGTTCACATTTTTAAAAAAATTGGTAACTTTTTTTACCGCACATGGATTGACTTGGACAGATGAGAAATTTTCAATACTAATTAAGGGACCACTGCCAGATGTTTTCTCGAAATAATTTCATCCCAACCACTCTAGATGAATGGAGTATCAAGAATTGGGACACCATATCGGATATTATAACATAATTATGAGCAATATTTGGCAACCACATTTTGATAACTACAATATGACAAATTTGGCTGTTATTGGATATTTATTCACCAGGATGTGGTCACCAAAATATTAACCTAAGTCTAACATAGGGATGAGAGTACCAAGAGGCCGAAAGAGAAACCGGCGATGACGGAGTTCTCGACGGAGACGGCGGCAAGTTCGATAGTCCCGACCTGGCCAGCAAAGACTTGGGTGATTGCGCCGAGGGAGTATTGGCAGATGCTGGTGAAGATGGCAGGTCCAGCCAGGTACCACAGCTTTCTGGACTCCACGCCGAATTTCTTGAAGAAGTCCCCGACGCCGGCGACAGGAGTTATGTCGTCGGGATCGGCGGTGAAGGACGAAAAGGAAGAAGTGCTGGGCCGGAGGATTTGCTGGTAGCTTTCGGAAGTTTGGTTGTCCTCACTTGGGGAGAGAAGTGGCTGTGTATTGTGATTCTCCATCGCGCGCCGCCTGACAGAGAAATCTAGAGAGAGAGAGAGAGCGCACGGCCGGGGGGGGTGATGGGTGGGTGTGGTTCGGGGGCCAGAATATGTTTTACGTTTGTATTTATGGATAGGATAGGAGGTGTTGGCAATTGGCACACGGCTGCTGTATATGTTACGCACTGTCCAAATTTGTATCTACTATAAAACAGTTTTTTTTTTTTTTTTTTATAACTCCTCAGGTGTTGGGGCCAGCTGACGGCACCTTAACTAATTTTGGGATGACATTATCCCACCGCCCACTTGCACCCAATTAAAGTCTAAGCAAAATTTCGTATGGACTGGCCTTAAGAAGTTGATAGAAACCTAAAAATTTTTGAACCTAAGGCTTTAGGAGAAGCAAACTAAAAGATGTAATTTTGTACTAAAACTAATCCTTCCGCGAACATCTATGATGACCACATTTTGAATACTATATAAGATGTCACCACTATATTCGTAAAGTACAGCTCACTTGTTATATCTCATACCAATGTAGTGATAACATGCCATATGGTATTCAAAATGTGGACATCAGAGATGATTAATATAGAATTCCTCTTATGCTCCCGCTAATAAGTGCCTCTGGGGCAATAGTTTAGTCATAGTAAATACAGTATATTATATTTACTATACTCTACATTAAATGTTTTGTTGTGAAATCACCATAAAACATAAAAAATATGAGCATGTATCGTAAAAATTGTCCCAACAAAATTACAATAAACAAAAATTATGACAAAATTTAAAGAAATCAAAACACATACACCGAAATCATGACAAAAAGTAATGACTTATTCACCGGTCTTTGAAATGGAGGGCGTGATGCAACAACTAATTCAGTACAGGGACAGTGAGTTGGATGTGATCTCAGGAGGGGGAGTTCTCACAATTAACAGGTTGAAATACAATGACTGTAAATGCTTGCCCACGACTACGAAACCATTGCTTAGTTTTCAAACCAATACATCCATGAGAGTGTTGCTGGGATACGACGGCCAATGGGTGGCAACGATCTGTGGCGGACGGAATTGCGTCAACCTCCAAACTATGTGAGGTGTCGGAAGCGTGGAGATGGCACCGGAAAACCATCCTAAGATTGAGAAGAGATGGTGGTGGTGGTGGTGGTGGTGGTGTTGTTGTTGTTGTTGTTGTGTCAATTGTGGTTGGAATCACTGTTTTGGAGTAGAGAGAGAGAGCACCATAGATTTCAATAATTTTTCATTTTGAAGTTTTCCAAACATGGGAGGGTTTTCAGAAAAGTGGGGACCATTCAATTTTTTTTCTTTCCACGTTGGTAGGTGTTTGAGTCTGTTTTGGAGTCATTTCTGATAAAACAACAATTTTGTATAATTGTGAGATAAAAAACATATGCATATTCCATATATGTATAACATATATCCCAAATATTATTATATAAATATATAGCTGAAGGTATCATAGGACAAAATGACAATGTGAGGATGCAAACATAAGTATTTAAAACCTTTAGAATAGACACCAAAATAAATCTAGTAAAGAAGATGCCTTTTCTTTCTTTTTTTTTTGATTCGCAAAGGATGCCTATTTAATTTCTTCATAATATTTCTCAAATAATAAGTGAAAAAAAAAGTTTATTAAAAGATTGGCAATTATGTTAAAGAGAACCCAAGTACGACCGGAATTATACTGTACATTCACCAAGGAGTTTGTCGAATGGGCATGACATAGTCAACCAAATGGTCTGCCTTCTAAAAATCTGAGGCCACTGAACATTTGAAGTGTCGTTACTGCTGGAACTTGGAATATTCAATTACAAAATGAAAAGTGAAAACGAAAGATGCCTATGTTGCTCATAGAAAAGTCAAAGACAGTTCCATCGCCAATGATTAGGATATTTTCTTGCTCTTCCACTTCCATAATTCAAATGCTCCCTCTGTTCCAATTTAAGGTAAATTTCATATACACCCCTGTACTTTGGTCATTTTTCAACTACACCCCCTCTACTTCATTTTTAATCACTTGCACCCCTTGTACTTAAGACTAGTTTGGAACTGTTAGTATTTCCATCCAAAGTAACGGAAAGACTGAAATACCCATTCGTATTCCCTTTTCTTTTCCCCTTTTTTTCATTTTTTTTTCCCTTTTTTTTTCATTTACGTATTCTCTCTCTCTCTCTCTCTCTCTCTCTCTCTCTCTCTCTCTCTCTCTCCCTCCTGCTTCGACCACTTAAGAAGAAATAAAAATCTTCTCTTAACCTTCCGGCATCCATCTCTCTAATCCAGTTTTGTATGTCATGGTCTATCTGTGGTCTTCGCTGATTGCCGTGGTCTTGCCATCGAAACTATTATCCTCTGACAAACTGTAAGTTTATTTGGGACTTTAAAATTGCATTCAAGGTGTTCATAAGAATGCCTCAATAAAATAACGTGCCTGATTTCATCCCCTACGATTTCATTCAATATCAGATGGGTTTGCAATTTAAATACTTCATCACGGATCACAAGTACTGGATCTGAGATATACTTGAAAGTTCACTATTACCACAATCAAGTACTGGATGCGAGAAATTTTTGAAAGTTCACTATTAAAATTACATTCAAGGTGTTTGACATAGTTGTTTAAAGTAGACAGCTAGTATACAATCTCCATTCAAACCTCAATCTGTTGTTTTAAAAAATCTACCAAATTCTATCTCCCTAAGCCAAACAGGGCATTTACCTAGAGCTATGAGTTGTGGTCATCCTGTACATGGCTCCTATTTTGCTTTCTTTCAATATACGCCCTTCACATGCTTGCATTTTGCCGCTGGATTGAATTGTTACCCAGACAGCAACCTAGAGGGGGGCTGAATAGGGTTGCTAATTAAAAATTACTAATTAAAAACTACAGAGACAAATAACTAAATTAGCAGCTATATAGAGAGTTAAGAAATGTAAAACCAGTTTATAGTGGTTCGGTCTGAATTTGTCCACGGTCCAGCCTACTCCACTTCTCTTCAATCCAATCTCTTGAAGGTTCCACTAATAAAAATGGAGTTACACCAGTAAGCCTTGCGGGTGCTTACAATTACCGATGCTCCTAGCTTTCCGGAGGAGCTAGACAACCGCAAGGATTTAACGTACAAAATCCTCAAAAACCCCTTCCAAAAACAAAACCCCTGTTTTTGGAATTACAAAACCAGTGTTTGATTTCTCAAACACTTAATCTCTCAAAAGATAATAAAATTTGTAGCTCACAATTGCAACGCTCCTCTAAGAGTAGATATATCAATTTGCTTGTAAATCTCTCAAAGTAATTGTATGAAAAATGAAATGTAGGAGAGAAAGTAAAAATTGCTCTTGTAATGCTTTGTGTGTTTTCTCTGGCGAAGCTTTGTTGTTCACAAAAGAGATGGTCTTGTAGCTGCTGAACCTCTTCTATTTTATAGCTTGAATATTTGAACCGTTGGAAACATTTCTGTTGAGCAGAAATCTTCTGGCAGAAGGCTAGATCTTCATTGAATGCAATAGAAATACGTTGAGCTGTATATCTTCAACAGATCTTGATGTGCAGAGATCTTGAGGCTTCAATGCCCAACTCCAAAGTCAACAATGGTGTGGTGAGCTGAACAAAAAAAAATCTACACATGCAAGAGTGTTTTCTTCCTTGACTGTAGTAGAAAAAAAAAAAAAAAAAAACGTTGAGAACGTTCAGGAGTATTAACTCCCATGCTCCCAAGTCAACAATGAAGAAACACACTTCAGACTAGAATGAAGAAATTGATCGACCATATTAAAGATATCCACTGTGCAAGTTTTTACTTTTGGACCAAATGGATTTTGATTACATGTATGCACATAGGCCAAATACTGATTTTAAAAAGGAGTTCTTTTATTATGAGCAATAAAAAAAAATGGGGCCAAGCGACTTTTCTTGAAAAAAATTTGTACACGAGCTGTACACATACATTATTTTGGCTACACACAAATGGGGATTTCTTTCTTTTTATGGGTGAACATTTATTAAGACTTTTACCCTTTCAATAGAGATTTTATAAGAGGATTTTAACCATGCATTTTAAGAAATCAATTTTGTCATAAAACATAATCAAAATAAGTTATTTCTAACATGAATAAAGGTTGAGTTTCCTAACCAATTGCCAACGTATACCAGCTTGCATTTAGGTTTTAACCATTGAAGCATACCGAATTTGTTAACAAAAGAATGAAATTCTCTCAATTCTTTTTTTGTCTTTCGTATCTTTTTTACTTTGGATTTATTTTGCTCATTCCAATATCTTGAGTAGTCTTTATTTTTTTTCCTTCTGCCTTTTACATCTATTACGAAAAGAAGGTTCAATAGCCCAAGAAAAAAAGTACACAAACTACTGGCAAGGGAAAGGAAAATGCACCGGTATGAGTCTTTGAATTTGTAAAGAGTTTTCATAAAAAAAAAAAATTAAGGTTTAACAACCTCTTTCAAGTCTCTCTATTAACAAACACATGATCGAGCAATGAGGTAAGTCCATCAGTTACATTCTTACCTGTGGAGAAATGGGTGAGTGATGCTTTGTTTTCCATTCTTAATTACCTGAGGAGAAATGGTATATATAGGATGTAAATGGGTAATGGGGGGCAATTTGGTCTTAGAAAAGATGTTTTAGAAGGGAAAATTCCCGCCAACAAGCCATTACCTGCTTTTTCGTTAGTTTGGACGGAAATACTAACAGTTCCAAACTAGTCTTAAGTACAAGGGGTGCAAGTGATTAAAAATGAAGTAGAGGGGTTGTAGTTGAAAAATGACCAAAGTACAAGGGGTGTATTTGAAATTTATCCTCCAATTTATTTGTCTAATATCGAAAATCTAATTTTTTTTAGAAAACACAATTATTATACCTAAAAAGATATAACTTCCCAAATTTACCCTCAACTTTTTTTAAAAAGTTACTTTATTCCACTAAAGAAAGGGCAAAAGAGAAAAATTGATTCACTTAGAAGTCAAATGAACAAATATTTTGGGACACTTAAAAACTAAAAAGTGAATAAACAAATAGGGACAGAGGGAGTACTATAAAACCCCAAACCAAGTTTACTACCACCACTAACAGTACTTATAATAACAATTGAACAAACTCTAGCTCACGACGAAGTTAGTATACAATTATTAGTGGAAATATTGAACCCAACAATATACACTCTATCTCCCTTCAGAAAATAAAGTCCGGTAAGTAAAACGAGGACTTCAAGAAAAAATATTTTTTGCAAAAGAACTTCAAAACCTTACTCACAAATTGAAAGAATTTATCGATATCTACTAATTTGTGCAATTTTTTTCTGACAAAAATTTATTTTTCTATGTTTTTTTGTTCGGTTGTTTCAGACTCTCTTTTTGGAACAAAAGAAGTATATAACAGTCGTATGACAATCGCCAATATCCCCTATCGATAAATACAAGCGCGAAAACCATAGCCTCTCTCTGGCCCCCAAACTTTATGTGAGAGAGTTTGTACAATTGTTGGTGTTACCAGCTTGGTTAGTATAAGAGAAAGGCAAATGCTAGTTGATGCCTTGGGGCATAAGTTAGACCATATTAAATGAGCTTAGAAAGTTGGACAGCATCATCTTAACTTGACGAGTGCTAGGTACAAAGAAAATTGACAAAAAAATGACCCTTAAAGTGTACATGAACGGTCCAGATTCACTATGCAGTGCATTTGAGCCGTTCATGTACACTTTAAGGGTCGTTTCTTTGCATATTTTCTTTGCACGTAGCATTTCTCTCTTAACTTATGTGGGTAATTAATTACATTGGTAAATGAGGAGTTTTCCAACTACATGAATTAATTGAAGCACTACCAAATATTTATAGGGTCAAATCTACCCTTTTTGAAAGGGTTCATTTCAAATGGTAGTAATGCTTTACTTCTTTTTTTTTTTTTTCTCTTTACTTAGTCCCTATTCAGTTGTCAGGAAAGTACAGAAAGTGATGGGAAAATCAACTTTCCCATAATTTTTGTAGTGTTCAGTTGGTAGGAAAGTAGTGGGAAACATGTTTTTAAGTTTTCCAACAAGAAAGTAAGCAAAAGTGATCTGACCAAAAGTATAGGATTTTGCGTTACGGGAAAATTTTCTCTATTGTGGGGCCAAAATAATTGGCGGGTAAGAAAAAAAGTGAATGACGCCAATATCAAAAAAATACGAATTAGGTTCTTAATTAGAAAGACACTTGAGATTTACATGAGTAATAACAACTTCGACTATTATGGTGTTTTCTAAGATAATTGATTTGGAAAAGGATTGATAGTTTATTTTTTTTGGAAGTATTTATTTATCTTGTCATTAGTCTTCAATTTTGTTTTGTACTAACTAATTTTAGTGAGTTTTTGCATCGGCAACTAATTAAGCATGTACGGTTGTTTAATATTTATTTATTTAATTATCATCTACTTATTTTTTAAACTTCATTTGTACGGTTGATTATCAGAAAATGTCAATTTAAATGGGAGATTTGCATGACCATTCAAAATATAGCAAATTGAATAAGGAATTGCAAGTTGATTTTTTAATTTCATGTTAAGGTTTTGCATTAGATAAAATACATTTTTCGTATATGTCAATTTTTGAAATATGATAGTGATAAGCCCTCAATAGTGTAAATAAATGAGCTTATCAATCCCAATTTTGTCACTCTCATGTGTGTAACTTGCTTTATTTAGATGATATTGCACGGAGGTGGTGTTTTTGTGAGTTTAAGGAAAAAATGTGGAAATAAGACATTTTGAACGCCAAGGATGGCTCCCGGAAGTATCCAAGTGTCCAAGACCACGTGGCGCTCCGCAACCGAGTCCCAAAAGTCATGAAAAGAAGCTTTGAAGCATATTCGGGATGTCCAAGGGTCAAGGGAAGTGAGGGAGATGCGAGAATGTTACCTAAAGCAATTCATTTTCCGACCATCTAAGGGTAAAATCGTCATATCTTTTGATGTACAAAATACTTTTGATCCAAACCACTTGGGTTAGAAAGTAGACTCAACAAGCTTTCGAACGGTTCAAAAAACACCCAAATCCGAGTTCGGGAGTGTCCGGAGCGAGCCCACGAAGTTGAAAAAGTATCTGCAAAATCCAGCAAGCACAGGGATCGATCCCCTGATGTTTAGGGATCAATCCCCCCACCCTTTCAGCTCCTGCAGCATCCAGAAAGCACAGGGATCGATCCCCCAATGTTTAGGGATCGATCTCTTGGTCCCGCGCAAACATTTCAGTGGCATTTTTGTAGTTTTTTTTGTAAAGGGGGTATATATCCCACCCTTAGCCCGATTTTAGGGCATTCTTCATTTTTCCTTTTCTCTCTCTACCTCCCTCTCCTCCTCTCTTCTCTAGCTCCCCTTCTCTCTTCAAAGGAGGGGGATTGCTAAGGTTTTGGGATAGATTTCCTTCATTAATGTTGTAAGTACTCTTGTTCTTTACATTAGTCTAGCTTTTATTTTTGTTTTTGCCCATGTTTTCATTTCTCTCATCATTTTGCTTTGTGTATACATCCACTATGGGTGAGTAGTGATCTAGGCTTGGTCATGGGGTGATTTCTACCCCATGATTTGGGTAGTTTAATGGATTCTCTCATTTCTTGTGCTTAATGTGGTTTGTGAATGGATTAAGTTCATTTTTATGTAACAAAACCTAGGATTGTTTACCTCTTTGATTACGTGTAGGCAAGAACTTGATCTCTTGCCACATATAATGCTTGGAGCTATGTCACTCTAGGTATTTGCAAAAATGCCTCAAAGAACTTGTTGAACTCAAATCTTTGATCTAAACTTAGGGTTGTTAACTTCTTTGATTGTGTGTAGACAAGTCTCCTTGGCACACCCAATGCTTAGAACCATGGCACTCTTTGTGTTTGATAAAATGCCTAAATGAGTTCCTTCCTTTTTTCAAACCCTGTTGTATGAGTTAAACTTGATTTTCATGGTTAAAACCTTCCGAGTGAGATCAAATGACAATGATTCTCACTTGAATTATCAAAGAGAAGCATTGAATGGCCTAAGTTATGGGCCGAATGAACCCCTAGACCTTGCCGCTTCTATTTCCTATCAAATTCCATTTTCTAGTCTTTTTGGTAATTAGAATTATCATCACTCAAAAGTTGGCCGTCTCAAAGCCAAACTAAAGGTTGGCGGTCCTAACGCTAAAAACCCTTTGTAAATCAAACCCCCCGGCCTAGCTCCATTGCCTCCCTGTGGATTCAACCTCGGACTTCCGAGTTTATTATGCTACAACCGACCTAGCCCTACGCTTGGGGCGTTCTTATTGCATCACACTTTAAGGTCGCAAGAAGATAGCCTATTATTTAGCTTTTAAAGTTACTTTTATTTAAAATTAGCTAAGAAAATAAAAATAAAGAAGTTTCTCATAAGTT
This sequence comes from Rhododendron kiyosumense, assembly GCA_019656275.1. NCBI lineage: Eukaryota > Viridiplantae > Streptophyta > Magnoliopsida > Ericales > Ericaceae > Rhododendron > Rhododendron kiyosumense. The sequence continues at coordinate 933,517 of BPLS01000598.1, forward strand.
TCTTTTCCTAGCAAATTAACTACTAAACTTTAATTTTCCTGTAAAAAAAATTTTCAAATGAACACTCACAAGAAAATAGATTTCTTTTTCCTTTATTTCACTTTACTTAACTTTCCCTGAGAATAACTTTCCGGTACAACATTCCTAGCAATTGAACGGAGCCTTAGGGACGAAGGGAGTAGTTTGGTTTTAAAATTTAAATTCATGGTAAAGTGAAAGTTTGTGTTTACTTCTTCATCAGATAAATTAATACAATAAGTTTATGAAATTTTTCAGGATAAATGGCTTTTTAGTAGTATAGGGGGCAATTGTTTGTAAAATGAATTACTCCCTCTGTCCCTTTTTAAGTGTCCAGCTTTGTAATTTACACTTATTAAAAAATATTATCATTCCACCTTTTACATTAACTTTTACATCCACTTTCTCTCCTTGCTCTCTATGGAAACATCATTATTTTACTCACTAACTTTTCAAAATGAAATTTACTTTTAGGGGCAAAATAAAAAGTTCACCAACTTTTATCCACTAACTTTACAAAATGAATACTTATTAAGGGATAGCCAAAATAGAATACTGTTTAAAAAAAAGACGAATTTGTTGACCTCATTTTTTGTCAGTGAGGTTGAGGAGGATTTGTTGGCAGCTTTCTGAAGTTTGGTTGGATTTATCTTCCTGGTGGTTTTCGTCTGGGTTCAAAAATTTGGAAAAACATATGTGGGAATGCTGCTTTTATGCAACATTATGGTCTATTTGGATTGCAAGGAATGATGTTATTTTCAACAACAAAGCTGCGGATCGTAACCAAGTGGTAGAGCTAACCAAAACAAGGGTAGCTTTATGGATCAAAGCTAGATTTGATATCAAGGTGTATACGGTGGAAGATATTAAAAGAAATCTTGATGGTGCTAGACGTCTCATTATTTAAGAGTGTTTGGCTGTATTTTCCCTTTTATTTATCTTGTCTTTGTTTATCTTTGTAGGGTTGGGTTGAACTTTCTGGTTCTCCCTTCCTTTTTACTCGATGTACCCTCTTCGAGTTTAATAAAATTTTCTTTTGCCGATTAAAAAAAAAGTTTGGTTGTCCTCACTTGCGGAGAGAAGTGGTTGTGTATTACTATATATGATTCTCCATCGTGCGCCGCCGAGAGAGAGAGACTCTGGTTACATTTGTATTTATGGATAGGAGATGTTGGCATACGGCTGCAGTATTATATTAGGCACTGTCCAAATTTAGAGTATCTAGTAAAAGAGTAAAAAATTTCATAACTCATGTGTCAAGGCCAGCTGACGTGCACCTTGAGTAATTTTGGGGCGCCATTATCCCACCGCCCACTTGCAATGACCCAATTCAAGTCCGAACAAAATTTTATATGGATTGGCCTCAAGAAGTTAATAAAGCCTGAGAAGTTTTGAACCTATAAATTAAAAAATGTAATTTTGTACTAACACTAATTGTGACCATAGTTTGGGTGTATGTGAGGTGTTACCACTATATTTGCAGTGATGACATGTCACACGATATTCAAAATATAGTCTCCAAAGATAGTTACCATAACATTTCTCTTGTATTGAAAGATGTAACCAATGCTAATAGCACTAATAATTGTACGAACTCTCTCACATGAAGTTTGTGAGGGCCAGAGAGAGGCTATGGTTTCACACTTTTATTTATCAATAAGGGATGTTAGCAATTGGCATACAACTGTTATATACTTCCTCTGTTCCAAAAGAGAGTCCGGAACAAAAGGAGGACATAGAAAAGTACATTTTTGTCAAGAAAAATTTAAAAAATTTGCACAAATTAGTAGATATCGATGAATTAATTCTTTCAATTGGTATAGTTTCAGCAACTAAATGTTTTTTAGTTAGGAATGGTGTAATTTGTTGTAGTGTGAAGTCCTCGTTTTGCGTACCTAACCTTGTTTTCGGATGCGATATATAGTACATATTGTTGGGTCCAAATATGGGGAATATACTAAGATATAAGCGCCAATATTTGCACTAATTATTGTATCCTAACTTCGTGGAGAGCTAGAGTTTGTACAATTGTTGTTACGGATGTGCTACAATACATGCTCTTTATTTTGATGTGTATCATATGCACCCTTATTGAAACACACCAAAATGTTATGAATTTATTGCTAAAAAATTACAAATTATATTGATGAAAGTTACAAATTTTAATATAAAAGTTACGATACAAAATAAAATGTTATGAATGACCGGTTCTACAAGTAATTTTTTATAAGGTAGCACAATATGAATTACACAATAGGTGCATATGATACACACTATGAAGGAGTGTGTATTGGAGATTTTCCCCAGTTATTATAATTGTTGTTGTGGTGGTAGCAAACTTGGTTTGGAGTTTTGTAGTATTAGAATTTTTTTTGCTTTTTTGGGGGTAAATTTAGTATTAGATGAATTTTGGAAGTGCTAGAGCAAGAAAATATCCTAATCATTGGCGATGGAACTGTCTTTGACTTTTTTATGAGCAACATATACCACCTAGAATTTAGTTTATACTTTTATTTTGTAATTGAATATTTAGACCAGTTTATACACGCGGCTAATTAATTCCAAGTTCCTAACGACACTTCAAATGTCCAGTAGCTTGAGATTTAGAAGGCAAGCCATTTGGTTGACTTTGTCATGCCCATTCGACAAAATCCGTTGGGGTGAATGTACAATATAATTCTGGTTGAGAAATATAATTGCCACTCTTTTAATAAGGCTTTTTTTTTTTTCACTTATTATTGAGAAATATTATTCTTCCGTTGGCAGATTTTTTTAGTTTTCCAATCCCCAATTGGTAGAAAAAGCTCACATGTTTTCTCGAAATATTGGAAGTAAAGGTATAGTAAAGAGGGCACACTACAGGAATAAGTGGTTTTGCCGACTCTTTTTTTAGCGGTGTTCCAAAAAAATGTTGCCAAAACAGATTTTTTACGGCGTTTTCAGAAAACATTGCAAAAAGAGGGGATTTTCTACTCATGAATCAATCCCGATGTTTTCCAAAAAATGCCGGTACATATAGATCATTCGCAACGTTCTTTAAACGCCAGAAACCTAAGCCGACTTTAGTATCCTAGCATTTGTCGGGTCTTTTCTAGATATTGTTTTCTTTCCAAGCATTTTTTTTTCTCAAATACGTTTTCTTTATCAGACAAAACTGCTCAAATATGATTTATTATGTTTTCTTTTCATTTTTATGTGTTTCTAATAAACTGACATACAAAAAATTAGGAAACTTTTAAAAATTCACGAAAGACGAAAGAACTACTCATACTAGATGAATATCAATTTGAACACCCCTACTTGTGTAACAGGAAACTGGAGTTGCTCTTAAAGTTAATCAGTCGCGCAAATTTTACATGACAAATGATCTATAGAAATATTTATTTGTTATTAGCGTGACAAATAAAATAGAAAGGTAATTAATTAACGGCCACATTCTTTTCATAAGCAGGCCACACCGACAACTGTTTCATAGAAAATTGGAGAAATGAAAATTCTACTTATAAATACGTATATGTGTGTGTATATGTGTGTGTGTGTGTGTCAGGTGTAGCAAGACATTGAATTTTTTATAAATCATTAAAATATCGAAGACATTGGAAAATCATCCCAAAAAACTCACTAAAATTGCGAAATTGATTTCTTTAAAATTGCTTGGACATTGAAACCTACTTAATAGCTAGCTTCGGGTTGTGATGCCAGTTATTCTTGATTCCTTTAGTCTTTGTAACCTTTTTCAAAGATTAATAAAATTTCTTTACCGTTCAAAAAATAATTATTATTATGGCTCCGCCAGTGAATCTGCGAATATACTGGTGATAGTTGAAAATAAAGACCACAATGTTGATATGCGTGTTGTAAACATGATTGTTACGACCGTTAGGGGACCTCATCCTAATTACTATTATTTATTAGTATATGGTCCCTTCGCTTCAGACGAACCCACAGCTATTAATTGCACTAAACCAACATCATTCTTCCAATTCTTTCCTTTGTATAATTTTGTTTGTTTCCTTTTGATAATTATGTCTGCTAACGTTTAACCCATCATTTTGTTTGTTTTCTTTTACCGCTACTAGGGTTTCCGATGGGGGAGGGGGCAGGCCGCGGCAGAGTGGCGAGATGTCGCATTCTTCTTTCAACTGTTTGTGGCTAGCTTAAGGTATGTTTTTTGTTTGTTTGTTTGGTGTGATTGAAACTCAACGTCATCGGAGATCGAAACCCGTCGTTTCGGAGCACAGCAAGGTTGTCGGATCGATGATAAACTACTTGAGGTGTTGTGTTTGTTCGTTTCGGATGGAGCCGAGATCAGACTACCAAGTTAGGTTGTCATTTTGACGAAGGTGGCTGTTGTGGTCGCCGCCATAGTTTGTGGCAATCTGCTTGTGTATTGGTCAAATGTCGGTGTTTTGGGTGCTACCCCCACCTACAGACGTGAATCTCTCCGTGCCCTTGATTGCTCTATGTTTGCTTGGTCAAAACACGATGTTTGGATGCTGACCCCGATCGCTTGTTGACAGTTGTGGTTTAGGGTTGTTTGAGATTTATTGTCGTTGGGTTTCAATTTGTTTTTGGTGTTCTTGTTTGGTTTTGTTTCTGCATTCAACCTTTGGTTGATTTCTCCCTCCATCCCCTTCCCCCCACTTGATGTACCATTTGTCAAGTTTCTTAATAAACTTTTTGCTTAATTATCAAAAAAAAAGTTACTTTTTTCTGTTATGTACATATATATATTGTCAAAGACTATTCTGACAAGATTCAACCAAAGGCTAAGCCCCGCAAGCCGACAGGCTTGGGCAACCCCTAGCATGGGGCAACCAAAAAAAAAATTGTAAATTTTATAAAAATTTGTAAACCAACAAAGGAAAATTTGGAGTATGTAAAGTCTTCATCCACAAAAATTTGAAAGTTTCATGGAATACAAATAACATGGTGATATTTATGGGGATCAGTTATTCCAAGAAATTAGACATTTGAAAATAATAGTGTGGAAAGAAGTAATAAATCAAATCGATTGACAACCTTGATTTTAAAAGATCTTATTGGAAAGATGGTTATTTCCAAATAGTATGGATTATTTATCTATTTTATTGACCATACGGGCACATTTGCATCGGCGGAGAGGAGCATTTTGAAGGTGAAATTGATAAAAACTTACATTCAAACTACTCTGTTATAAGAGAGATTAAGCAGATTAGCTATGAGCTCAATTGGTATAATAAGTACTCGGATAAGTTAAAAGTACGATGATTTAATTGAAAATTTTGCATCAAAAAGTGCAAGAAAAAGTTGTTTTATTTGAATCAGGTCTTGCTAATCATAAAGTAATATTTATTAGGATTGTATTTTTTTTTTAAATTTTTTTGATGTAATCCAAGCTAAAAGCACAATGTAATCTTGTTTTTTGTATATTTTTTTAAAATTTTTTATAACTTAATTATAAGTGGACAACCAAATTTGTGATCAGGTCAGGACCGGCACTAATTCCAACATATATTTGTTCTATTTGAAATAAGAAAAAAAATAGTGATGGGAGTTAAAGTAATGGTGGGACAAGTTACTGTTCCTAACTTGTGGGATTGTGGATTTGTGGGGCAGTGGGAAGGTTTTGTTTGGTTGTCTAAACACAAGGTTCATGCATAATTAAGGGAGTACTGCTATAGGTACATACGGTACCCATACCGGTAGGGTATCAATGGTTATACAAGGGCCCACTATGGATTTCGTACGAAAAATCCAAAACAAAACACCGAGTGGGCAATGAAAAAAATCAGTTCAATCCAATATGTGCATATAGGACCTATAGATGCTCAATCTAATCTTCTCATTTTTCATCCAATCTTCCAATTTTTTGCTAATTTTACAAAAATGGAAAATTGGATCGAGTACCTACACATATCGAACTACGCTGATTTTTCGTGACGCCCACTCAGACATTTTTTTTAAATTATTGAACGGTTCGAATTTTCCATAAGGGATCCAAGTGAGCCCTGCGTGACCGTCGATACCATTCAGTATAGCGACCATTGGTCACTTCAGCTTTTCTATAAGGGACGTCGAATTTTGTTAAAAAGCAGTTAACAACGCTGCTGACACAGACAATAATGCACAGTTTTGTGCACAGTTTTTTGTGGCACCCACTTTTGGGTCTCACACAAGTAATTTGATCTGTTCATTAATTTTAGAATATCTTTATGAGAGTTCTTGTAAAAAATCAGTTTAGTAGGATTCATGTAAGTGCTTGATCCAATTTTACAATTTTTCATTCAAAATTTTAATCCGAAATTCTGAATGAAAAGTTATAAAATTGGAACAAACACTTAGATTTTTGTCAAACTTTGACCAAGATTTAATTAATAAATAAAGACGTAAACTCAATATCCACAGGAACTAGATTTTCTTTTGATAGGAGAATATCATCCTCCGTCATAATAAGATCAATAATTCCATAATGTCGGGCTTCTTTTGCTAACATTAGCCGCGTTCTCGTCAAGTCTTATTGTATAATATCGTAAGATTGTCTCATTTTTTTCCTACATAAATCTTATGGATGTAGTCCTCAATATGACAAAACTCACCCATGAAGTCCTTATGCCCGGGCGTATGGGCATTAGCTCATACTTTTCATTTCTAATTTAGGTCTATGAATTAGACCCAAAGTACTTAGATTTAAGAAATATATTAGAAGGTAAAGCAAATTATCCTGTTGAGCTATTTTTTATAGAATTCTTCCAAAATAATATTTTAAAATTAATAAACTGATTGAATCATTTATGTGAGACCCAAAAATGGATCCTACAAATAAATCTATGCGCAAATCTGTGTCATTAGCACGACTGTGTTAAAAGTCTTTGCTTCTAAAAGGTAGAGATTTGGTTTCCATCAATTAAAGCCAATTGGAAAGTCGGAACGCTAGGCAGAACATGCAGCCTCATTTTCATCTTATTGGACAATGCATCAACGAATCATTTTCATTTTATTTGAACATCAGCGAATTATATCAAAGAAAAGATCATTGAGAAGCTACATCAACAATATATAGACAGCTCAAGTGGCAAGCAGAAGCCGGGTCACTTCGGTGCAATTCCGCTTTTTTTTAAAATCTTTTTTTAAAAAAAAAAAGTAATTTAAATTCAAATATAATGAAAATGAAAAAAAAATTTAAAATTTTTTTTGCACCGTTTAAAAGATCTCAATGAGATCTATCAAATAAGATCCATATTGGTAGAAAAATTATTTACGTAAACACATGATTTTTGAGTTTGAAATTACCGTCATTTTTTAAATGTTCCTTTTTTTAGAAACCGGAACGGAGTGCATGACACTAATCAGCAAAATGAGGTTTAAAATGGGACAATCCATTTCAACTGTTTGCATAAAGCAGCCTACAAATTAAGGAAATCAATCAATTCAAATCCGATGTTTAGTGGGCTAGACAGACAAGATGGTGCATGGAAGAAAGGAACAAATTGAGGGAGTTAATTTTTTGGAAGACAGAGAAGCTACCTGCCAAGTTCAACTTAATTTGTTGTTACTTCGTGTCAAAAAAAACTTTGTTGTTAACTTCAAATTCAATTTCTTTGCATGAAGGCAATTGTGTATTTGTAAATTTTCAAGTTATTAGAAGTTAGAATTAATCCTAGTGGATAATGTAACTTTCTTATTTATTTCAGCCTTGTGGGTAAGGTTGATTGTAAGGGGTAGGATCGATTGTTATATATGCAGTACAATACATAAATATCAAAAAAAATATTTGTATGTTATTTTGTTGGATGTATTAGAAATAAAGTAGTGGCATCATACCAATTAAGGTAGGATAAATACGTAAGAGCATCCCCATTGGACTCCTAAAAAAATTCCTAGCAAGAGTTGCTAATTTATTTTAGAGAGTAATGTCATTTTATACTCCAATGGGCTCCTAAATAGCCTCCTACTTAACTAAAGGCAATAGGAGTGGCTACATGGCTTCTAAATCTAACAATCCACGTGGGAGCCAAGAGTGAGAGAGAAAGAGAGTGATAATTAAATACTTTATTTATATTTTATACTAACTATATTTTTTTTATCCACTTTAACAAAATAATTAAGCTAGCCATTCCATTGGAGCATACTCTTCCGTTCTAAATTAGCAATTCTTAGGACACAAAATTGGATTCCATTTGTGCTCCGATCAGGCACTTAATGATATCCAATTAAGCTGATTTTTTGCATAGTTGTTCTACTCGACGAGCTCTACAAAGTGAACGATTCGGATCATCGGAGCGAAACCGGGATGGGTCCCAAAAAGGGGGCAGCAGCGCGCTGCTCTCCCCAAGGGGGAGAGCAGCCCCCCCGAATCGAGATGCTCTAAGAATTCCTAATTTATAGGGTAGCGGGGCATTGAAAAGTTGTAGAAATACAAGGTTTGTGTATTAATTAAGTGGAAATTGAATTTAGTTAATTAAACTTGCGAAATGCGAATGACCCGTGACATGACTTACAAGTCGGATCCGGGGACCCTATAATGTAGAGGTACACTACAAAGGTATAGTACAACATTCCAGTTGTTCAAAAGTATTTTCAATAGTACAAATTAAAAAACGTATCTTACATGTACAATATATTCTAAATCTGAACCATTAATTGTAATTAATCCCTACACTACAGGGATGAGATGCTGCATTATGACCCTTCAGTACAATAGTAATTAACCCTACACTACAGGATTCTCGTGTCCGACCCTTTAAGTGTTATTCTTCTCTCCCTCTCCTTCTATTTTTTACTTTCTCTTACGTAAAAAAAAACGTATAATTTTCACTGTTGATATATATAGTATATATTGGGATTCTTGTCCAAACATCATAAGAACCTTGATATTTCGATAATATAATAAGAAAACCAAACCGTTGAGAATATATATATATATATCTCGCTTTTTTGAAGTAGCGACATAATTTCCGCCCGCACGTGGTTTTTTAAGGAACCCACCATTTCAATTAGAGAATATCGTGCGAAATTAAGATCAGAAAATTGGCATGCTAACTCTAGCGGTTGACCTAGTGATCAACACTTGCGACGAAGAGATTAGTTAATTTCTTTATGAGGGAAATGTTGGAAGCTTTTCAAGTACTATATATAAACTCCAACAGAGTTAGTCTATATAGAGTTTTGTTCTGATTTTAAATTAGCTTCCCGCTTTGGACTATGTTTGATTTCGGTTTTGAGGGAGGTTTTTAAGGTAGTATGTAAAGAGAGATAGAAAAATTTATTAAAAACCATATGCAGAAATTTTGAGACTCAAGACAAACAAGTTATACAAAGCGGGAAGAAAGGAAATTAATTGGTATGTTTGACTGTTTGGTCTTTGAACTACTGTTTGGGGGCAACGTGCCCTTAGAAATTCCATTTCAATTCAGAGTCGCCACTTGGATTTGAAGGTCCGACACCCAAAGAACAAAACTTGAAACGCTGTTTAATTTGAAAAGGGCAAATTTTCGTAATCGTCCCTCTAGTTTTACGGTTGTCTCAATTTCGTTCCTCTAGTTTCAATTGTCTCAATTTCGTCCTAGTAGTTTATTTTTAAGTGTTTCAATTTTCAATCCGGTTGAACCAGTGCGAAGATTTTTTTTATCATTTTATCCTAAATAGTTATAATGAATTTTTTGCTCTAAAACCTTTCAACGAGCACCCGAAAACTCCTTATTTAGTTTCAAGGCTCTCTTAGAGTATTCATTGAAAGGCCTTAGAGAAAAAAATTCATAATGACCATCTAAAATAAAATGATCAAAAAAATAAAATTTTCGGACCAGTTCAAACAGATTAAAAATTGGAACACTTAATTTTTTAATTATATTTTTTAATATATAAACGGTGTAAAAAATTAAGTGTTCCAATTTTCAATCCGTTTGAACCGGTGCGAAAATCATATTTTTCTGATTATTTTATCTTAAATGGTCATAATGGATTTTTGGCTCTAAAGCCTTTCAATGAGCACTCTAAGAGAGCTCTGAAACTAAATCAGTAGTTTTCGGATGCTCATTGAAAGACCTTAGAGCCAAAAATTCATTACGACCATCTAGGATAAAATGATCAAAAAATAAGATCTTCGCACCGGTTCAACCAGATTGAAAATTGTAGCACTTAATTTTTTAATCATATTTTCTGTTAGTTTCATTAACGGTGTTAACGATTTTATCAATTTGTAATGTAAAGCAAATTACGGGGACGAAATTAAGACAATTAAAACTAGATGAACAAAATTGAGACAGCCGTAAAACTAGAGGAACGACTACGAAAATTTGTCGATTTGAAAAAGTAAAAGCACCAATCCGTCATAACCATATTTGGGTTCGAGAGCCAAGTTATGAGAGGGGAAGGGTTTTAAGGCACCCCTCTCACCCAATCCGGAAATCGGTCTCTATTGAGGCATTTTGTGAAAATATTTAGATTCTTCTTTTTCAATTAACTTTTTAGCTAGTTAGAGGCGGGAAACAGTTAAAATGAGGATTTTAAACTGTAACATATTGTAGAATGTGATTGAAATAGCATAAATGAATGGAATAATAAGCGATAAATGAGATAAAAATCAAAATATTGTTGAATAATTAAAACAGTGCATCAATCGAAAGTTGGCTCGAACAATGACTAACTTACATGCAATGATCTACGTGCATGCAAGAGAAGACCTGCGCGCACCAAACTCAGATCCACGTGCGTGTTTTTACTAGTCGCATCAGAATTGATTTTTATCCCTCTCTGGACTCTAGAATGACCAGTGCTCACCCAAGACCAAACCAAGCAGTTTATATGTACAAGGAGACAATATAATTACAAACAGAATAGAGAATAATTGAAATGCACCTCATAAAACAGTGTGAGGAATAAAACAAAAGCCAAAGGCCAGGTTACCCATCCAAAGTCAACCACTTAGAATAAATAAACCTGCGCTTGCAGATCCAAGATAGGGCGCGCCTATTCTAACTGGACTTCCAGTAATTGGTGTTGCATGTTTGGGTTCTGAGACGTATTCAGAAGCAACTCAAGGGTATTCCAAAGCAATAAACATGCATATTGAAATTTTACTAGCAATTTTAACATGTAAAACAAATAAATTGATTTTAACATGCATCAAGGTGTTCCATATATAAATAAGGCATAAAGGAGCCGGCACATGCACCCACCCACGCACACGTGCACACATGCATAAACTTAATAAAACAAAAGGGTGTTTATATGTTTGTCCTACGTGGCACATCCGGCAGCCGGCACATGCACCCACTCACGCACATGTGCACACATGCGTAAACTTTTTAACATATTAGTAAAAAATATATTTAAAAAATTAAGTGCTCCAATTTTTAATCCGTTTAAACCGGTGCGAAGATCTTCTTTTTCTGATCATTTTATCCTACTTGGTCATAATAAATTTTTGTCTCTAAGACCTTTCAACGAGCATCCTAACATTCTTTAGTTAATTGCATGACTCTCTTAGGATGCTCATTGAAAGCCCTTAGAGTAAAAAATTCATTATGATAATTTAAGATAAAATAATAAAAAAATCAGATCTTCATACCGATTCAAACGGATTAAAAATTGGAACACTTAATTTTTTAACTAAATTTTGTGGTCACTGTTTATATGAATAAAAAATTGAGTGTTCTAATTTTCAATCCGGTTGAACCGGTGCAAAGATCTTATTTTTCTGATTATTTTATTCTGCTTGGTCATAATGGATTTTGGTCTTTAAAGTCTTCCAACAAGCATCCTAAGACTCTTTAGTTAGTTACATGACTCTCTAAGGTGCTTATTGACAACCCTTAGAGTCAAAAAATCATTATGACCATTTAAGATAAAATAATCAGAAAAATTAGATTTTCGCACCAGTTCAACCGGATTAAAAACTAGAACACTTAAGAACCAATATTTGTTAGTGGATGGTCTAGATTAAGAACCACGCTCAAATTCAAAACAACATCCCTCTCTCACTCTTCTCTACATCAATTCTTTTCTGTAGTTCATCCACCATGCCTACACTCAGCAAATTCCAAACTCACACACAGTAAATTCCAAACTCAATGGGAATCAAAGGAATTAGTTGATTCTATATCTGTGACGGGAATCAAGGGATTTTTTATTTTTTTGTATTTTTTAGAACAATATCCTTGATGGGTTTGGTGAGATATGGGATATTTTAGCGCTGATGGTTTTAGCGCTCTTATATTTTTGGCCCAAAGTTGGTAAGTAATTTTATTTATTTCGATGGGTTGCTTATGTGGTGGTTTAGTGGGGGTTTTTTTTTATAAGTTTTTGGTTTTTAGGTTTTGATCTCCATGGTAATGCATGTTTGGAGACCATAGCTCCACAACTATTCCTTTCTTGAGGTGATTTCTATATGCGATTTATTTCCCTTAGGCTAAGTGTCATTTTCATTGAACTGTATTGCTTCTCGTTTAAGTGTCCCTTAGGTTCTTATGAACTTTTCTCATCTATAGGGACACCCGATGTGTTTACATGAATCAGTACCAAAGTGCTTGCTTACTGTGGCTTATGGACAATACCCTGGTAGCTTGGATCAATACTGATTTTGGTTGCTGCATTAAATTTTGGGTGGTGCTCTGCATTTCTGGTGGCTCATTTTGCTGAGCTTTTAGGATTTTCACTTCAAGTTAATGTGTGCTCTTTTATCTCTTAGTTGGATTTATGCACATTCTGTGTAAAGTTTATGCACATTATATTTCTTTTTTATCGGAAAAATTCCGTGCTGAGTTGCAGATGAATGTCGCAGGGTAATCCTTTTTTCATATTAATAAAAAAAAACTTTATCGTTAAAAAAAAAAGGTTCATTTCCAGCAATTAGTATAATTTTGAGCCACTATCAAGATTCAAAGGGTAATTTCAATTACAATCGGAATGAGTAAGGATGTAGGCACGGGCTGGGGTCAGTAGTGTCGTAGGCACGGGTAAGCGCTAGTACTATATATACTGTAACATGGTAAGTTTTACTTTAATAAATTACATGTAAAACTTGTTTCTATGGTCAGTAATATTACATTTTTTAGCTGAAAATTCATAAAATCATCTCGTTTTCAGTAACTTCACATTACTTATTTGGACTCTTTTGATCTAACGATTACTAAAGTTACTACCTATTTTTGCAAAAGTAAATCTAAATTTCCTTTGGTTCACATAGTTACGGAAAGTACGGTACGAACAGCGTTGTTTGGGTGGATTGAGCCAACAGAACAGAACAGGTGACGAAATCTGGAGCGATGGAGACTGATTGAGATTGGAGGCCTGGAGGAGTACTGATCCCTTTCACTACAGTCCCCCCACTTTTGTTGGGATGTGAAAAGGAGAGTTGTTTTGTTTTGTTTTGTTTTGGGATGGAGAAGAATGCGTGTCTGTTTCAGTGTGACGCAGGAAATGAGGTTTTGATTACTTGGTTGGGCATGCAGTTTTGTCCACCTACCATTCTTGTTTTGTTGGCAAGCAATACAAAGTAGTACTCCTACAAACCAACCAATCAACCAAATGCAAATGATTGGAATGGTGGTTTTGAAAACTGACTTGTAGTTGGTCACTCGTCCAACTTTATCACAAAATTCCAACACATCTCTCCTCACACAAACCGCATAAGAGTATATAAAGGAAATCAACTTCTACACTCTCTCTTTTATCTTTATTTAAAGTGAATTTACTTTTTCGTCCCCTAATAAAGACAAAAAAAACTCCGGTATATATGTGGTAAAAATGGAAGCCCTTTTCTCTTTTTGTCCTCAAACTCTTAGGTCTCGTTCCAGAAATTTTCTTACAAAATAAGCAACTTATTTCACATTTTCAAAATCAAATATAATGTAAATGAAAAATGATTTTTAATTTTTTTTTGCACCATTTAAAAGATCTCAATGAGATCTATCAAACAAGATTCATATTGCTGAAAAAATTATTTACGAAAATACATAATTTTTGAGCTTTAAATTGCCTTTTTAAAAAATAAATACTTATTTTCATTTCTAGAACAAGAGCTTAGTATAATAGATCAAATATCCTACGCATCATTATCCTTGGCTAGGCATGTAAGAAAGATTCCTCCGTGTAGAAGTCAATTTCCTATATAAATTCTCGTCCTCAATATGATGGCAAGTAACTTCAACCATTTGTCTACCCGAAACAAACTATGGATACCGACAATACCAACAGGTGTGTGGGAAAGGACAGAGTTAGAATTGAAATATCACATCGAAATTATAAAATAGACATATGCACTACACGGTTGATGTTTATTGATTTAAAGTTTTAATTAAACCAATAAATACCTCAGTCATAGGTTCCGTTTGTTTGGACGTTAAATTTTTTTTAGTAAAATAGTTTATCTATTTTTTTTAGAAAAAGAAGTAGAAAAATATTTTCAAGGTAAAACACTTTGCACCAACCGGGTGAAGTTGTGTTTTCCTCTAATTTTGGCCGTAAATTATTTTTGCATTTCACCTCCAATGGTCCGACGTTTCCTAAAATCACGTATTCCATTCCCTTCATCTCCCAAATCATATTGATCCAAAACAAGAGAGAGGAATAGGAGAGAGAGAAAACTTACTCGATTAAAATAGTTTTAAACCAACGATCTGCCATTGTTTTGGAAAATATTTTTTATGTACCAATCAAACACTAGAAAATATAATTTTTTGTATAACTGTATAAAGTTTGTTTTTTGAAAAATTATTTTAAATATTACATCGAAACAAAAAAGCCTAAATCTATCAAGTAAAGTGAACATCTTGAATTGTACTCGGCTCTTTGTCATGACGTTAAAAACATTAATTAGAGAAATCAACATCAAAATATCTACCAATTAGGGGCGTAAAAAAAAGTTTGGCCGGTTCAGTTTTTGGCCGTTTCCACCATCGAACCGGGCAGTTCAATTTTCCAACAAGTAAAAACCGACCAATTTTTGTTTTTACTGTTTGGGTCGGTTTTTTTTGTTTTAGACCTAGTCTGAATTGTGGGCCTTATTTGGGCCTCCACAAATGATTGAAGATTAATCAAACTGCACATGTATCCCAAACATATTGGGCCTCATCTGGATAGAAATACAGAGTTGTATAAATCCAAGCCTACTAGCCAAAATTGGGCCTAAAACATTGGGAAAATGACGGCCCAAGACATATTTTGATAATTAATACCCACCAATGATATTTTTAGCATTAACATATATTCTCACCATGTCCTTGGCGGGTATTAATTATCAAAACACCCCGTGATCGTCATTTTCCCAAAAACATAAGGTAATTGCTAGGCCTGGTTCGGGGCCGAAGAAGAAAATTAATCCCAGATATACTATGCCTCATATTATGGGTCAAAAATCCCTAGTTTGTTTTGGGTATCAAAATTTCTGCGCATAGTTCTTAATAAATTTTCTCGATATATCTCTCTCTACTCATTATTTTGAAAATCTCTCTTAAAACCAAAACCGAATTGGATCTGTTTAACTTACAAATCCCACACATACCAGCATAACCTAGCATTAGAAATCCCAAACAAAAGTTCCATTGTTTTCCAACATTGCACATGCAAACAAGATGAAAACACAAAAGAAACTAGACAATGATTAATTGCAGCGACAGAAGTCCACAAAAAAGTTCCATTGTAGAAAAGAAAAAAAAAAGGTCCACTATTTCCAGCACCAGCTCATTTCCAGCACCTTAACAACGCATCCACCTAATTGCAGCCAAAAAAAAAAAGTCAAATATTTACGCAATAACGCAGTCAACAAAAATTTAGAAATACACAATAACATCACTGACAACACTAACGAATGCAAAAATAATACCGGAATAAAAAATTAACCTCAAAGATAATCAACAATTTGCACAGTGTGGGGCCCAGTCTGGAGAAGCGAGTGAGAAAGAGGACTCCATTCGTTTATGTTAGCTCAAAGGTTTATATAGAATACCTTATTGATTTTGATGATAACAAACGCATGTTCAATTAACTTTATTTTGATTAATTGACTAAGCACTTTAATTATTGGCTTGGTTCTTGTCACTATATTAATCCTGGAGTATTTTTCTTAATAGGTCCACTAATTAATATTCAAGGTTGCTTGGTGAAATATCTTATGGCTAAGCTATATAATTGTTGCACAGGATTATTTTCTTTCTAAACCCAGGCATATTCAGCTGTTCCTCTAAAATCCTTGCAGTGGATTAATTCTTTTTTTTTTTTTTTTGAAATCAGTCAATTCATTCAACCCGAAGGCAAAGATTACATCACAAAATACAGGAATATACCAAACTACCTAATCCGAGACACGAGTACTGCATAAAGCACATCAGGCTATAGACTCAAGGACACCCTGCAAAAGCAGCCGACACAAGTGTTGGCATAAGAATCCCGCCCGGGACTAGGCAGAGAGAAACCAAATGGATTCTCAGTACAAACCATTGGATAATAAACACGAATGTAATCACAGCAACAACAAATACAAGCAAGAAGGAAATATATGCTCCCAAGGACGAGCCCCAAAGGCCGAGGCGGCACCGGGGAAAATCTCCGGCAGGCCAAAACACGCCCACGACAGCCGAAGAACAAACACATCCAATCGCCAGATCTGTTGATGACCAACAACCGAAATAGGGAGAAACACAGCTGACCAAACAGTACCGGTGGTGTTCTTGGAAAACCTCGACACAGCCACCACCTACCACCGCTGTTGCTGTCGAAAGGAACCCCAGAACACAACCACCACTGATGCCGCACCACCAAAACTCTCTACTCCGGCCAGACCACGAAAACCCTAACTAAAATTATTTGCCCACCATCCAACACCCACCGGATCTAGAGTACTAGACCGGTACAAACCGGACAGGGAAGACCCAGCTGGTAGAAACCAGGCCAAACGGCCGGAAAAACAAGAAAAACAAAAAACCCTAACCTCATCAGAGCCTAACCCCAAACTGCCGTTATTACCTTCGCCGATGGCCACTAAGCTCCGGATTCATGGAAGACAAGGTGGAACCGTGTTGAGTCCAGCCCATAGGTCACCGGCCGGAGGTCGGAACACCCAAAACAAGGTCACCACGAAACAGCAACTCATGCTCTCAGAATCCGGCAAAGAAGAGAGAGGAGGAGGAGGGGGGAGGGAGAGGAGGGCGGAGGGTGAGGGGGGAGGAGGGCGGAGGAGGAGGCGGCGGCCCCCCTCCCCCAAAACCAGATCTAATTTGGGTCTGCTTTTTTAGAGAAAGAGAAAGCGAGGAGAGAAAACCTGTCATGGATTAATTCAAGCTCTTGAAGAGAAGGCAACAAAGGAACCAATCTCCAATAGTCAAAAGTAAAAGAAGAAAAGAAAAGATTAAGGACAAATCTTTCCTTTTATGTTCCCAAACGGCTATAATTAAATATGGAACTTGCATCTTGCTTTGAAGCAAACAAGAATGGAAAGAATCATTAAGCCAAGATTTTGGAGCTGATTGTCTCTAACGGCTTGAAGGAAAATTCAACGTTCATTGATTCTTCATGGTTAAAAAGACAAGTCGTCAGAGGAAGCAATTGACAAAAGTTTTGAAGAAAATACTCATGAGCTATCACTTGCAAATCAGTCAATCAACTCGACTCTTCATCTTGATATCTATACACTTGTGTGTGAGAGAGTTCATATTTTGATCTTCATTGTAAAAGGGATTGTACACCCTTGTTCATACTCTTGTGAGTGTTTATCTTTTTGTGAGTGATTTTAATCACTTGAGAGTTAGGTGTTACGAATACCGGAGTCAAAACTAGTTGGGTTAGGTGTGACTAACACCGGAGTCAAAATTAGTCAGAACGATTAGGGATAGATTGCTCGTTGTAAAGGTTGTCTAGCACCCGCGAAGCTAGAAGATTGTAATTATTGGAGATAGTGTAGCAAATCCCGAGTTGGACACTTGGAGAGTGGATTAGGCCGTGAAGTTGCGGACCGAACCACTATAAATCCTTGCGTTTGATTCTCTCTTCCCTACTCTCTTAATTTTCAGTTTTGCATATCAATATTCCATGAGTAGAATAGTACATCATTGAAATTGGAATTGTGGTTGAATAGATTGCAATTAGTTTTTAAATTTCCGCGTTATATTTGAGATATCCAAGTCACCCCCCCTCTTGGGTTGCTTTTGGACCAACAATTGGTATCAGAGCGAGGCTCTAATTATTTTTTACTTAATCATCTTAGGGTAAGATCTATGGCAACCCCTTATGGCACCTTCCTTCCCGAGGGCCAATCGAGCAATAGACCTCCTTTATTTAGCGGGTCTAACTACAATTATTGGAAGGCTAGAATGCGTATTTATATTCAAACTGACTACAAGTTGTAGAAAGTTATTATTGATGGGCCGCACCGTCCTACCAAAACCGTTAATGGAGTAGTAGTGCCTAAAGAAGAAAAATAATGGAATGTGAATGATATTACTGGAACTGAATTGAACGCTACGGCTATGAATCTTTTATGTTGTGGTTTAAATCCTAACGAGTTTAATAGAGTTTCTGCATATGAATCGGCAAAAGAAATTTGGGATAAATTAGAAGTTACGCATGAAGGTACTAGTCAGGTTAAGGAATCAAAAATTGACATGCTTGTTCATAAGTGTGAATTGTTTAAAATGATGCCTGATGAATCTATCTCTAGCATGTTTACTCGCTTCACTGATATTGTTAATAGTTTGAAGTCTCTTGGAAAATCTTACTCTAATGTTGATCTTATGAGGAAGATTCTTAGGTCATTACCAAAGCAATGGGAGCCAAAAGTGACGGCAATAATTGAGGCCAAACAAGACCTCACAAATTACAGCTTGGATGAGCTTTTGGGTTCTCTTATGACTCATGAAATCACGATGAACTTGGAGGATAATGGAAGCCGTAAGAAAAGGACCTTGCTTTTAAAATTTCTACTTCAAGTACATCAAGTGAAAGTGAGGATGACTCCGAATCAAGCGGTGATGAAGATCTAGCAATAATCACAAAAAAGCTCAAAAAGTCTAAGACAAGAAAAATGCAAAAGGCAAAAAGAATCTTAGAGAAAGATGGTTCCAAAGGAGAAAATAGCAAGAAAAAGACATTATATGCTACGAGTGTAAGAGGCCAGGCCATTTGAAATCACAATGTCCTGAAATCAAGAGGTCAACGAAAAAGGCAAAACAAAGAGCAATGCTTGCAGAATTGAGAGAAATTGATCTGAGTAGTTCCGAAGAAAATAGTGACCAAGAAGTTGCTAACCTATGCTTGATGGCACATGGTGAGGAAGAGGTAAATTCAAGTGATGTTTTTGATGATCAATTTGATTATTGTTAGATGCATTTGGAGAATTGCATTCCGAGTTTAAGAAGTTGAGTCCCAAATATAAGTCTCTCAATAAGACTAATTTTTCCCTCTTAGCTGAAAAGGATTTATTGAAAAAGGAGAATGATGCCTTCAAAGAAAAAATTGAAGAAGTTTCTTCTCAAAAGGAAATCTCAAATGATTTGGTACTTGAAAATGATGTTTTGAAAAATGAGGTTGAGGATTTGAAAACATCTCTTTCAAAGTTTGTTAAAGGAAAGGAAAATTTGGATTTACTTCTCGGAAAACAAAGATGTGTTTTTGATAAAACGGGCATTGGGTTTAATCCTTTCAAAAAGCAAAAACTTTATCATACTTTGTTTGTGAAATCAACTTCTTCTAGTCATTCTTACACTTCTTGCAACTATTGTGGAATGAATGGTCATTTATCATATTCTTGTCCTATTCGTAAAAATATTTGTGTTGGAACGAAAAAGATGTGGGTTTCGAAGCATCTTGTTACTAACTCTCACGGACCCAAGCAATTGTGGGAACCAAAGAACTACATATGATTTATTTTTGTAGATTGACGTGTGCTCAAAGGTGAATGTTTAAAGATGATTTCTAGCAAGACAGTAAAAAAGATGCGTTACTGTAATGGAGTAAGCTCAACAGACTAATAGAGTCAACTCAGAGTCGTATAGTATGATTATTAATTGTTAATTTTAGTTGCCCAAGGTTCTATAATCGATTTGAAGGTACTGAATTTGATGAGTATCTGCTGTTTATTAACTCTTGTTAATTGAAAAGTTTTTTTTACTCTCGTAAAGCTTATTTGAAAATATCTTTTTCCAAATGACTTTGTTTTCAAATGGATAAGGCTCTACGATAACATATGGTGATTAATCCTCCTTAAGTTTATTAAACATTGTTACTGTGCTTAATGTCTAACAAGCTTTTCATGTGAAGGCAGCTTATGGATTTTTTTTGGAGCATGAAGCTTTATTTCATCTAACGAGATTGAAAGGGAGTTTCAAACTCTACATGCAGAAAATGAGGAATTTTTGTGGAGAACATGAACAAAGAGTCCCCTACATTTTGTTGATGACAATGGGGGAGAAAATATTATGGAAGCTAAAAGGACAAGATCCTTTCGACTCTTCCCACGCTCTTTTTGTTGATGACAAAGGGGGAGAAATATATAGTGAAAGACAAAGGGGAAAAAAAGCTCAAGCAAGGATGCATAAATTCAGGAGGAGTATCTTAACTCTTTTATTATAATTATAATTCGGAATTTATTTGAATAAAATGATTAATTGTTTGTCATCGTCAAAAAGGGGGAGATTGCTAGCCCAAAGGTTTATAGAGAATACTTTATTGATTTTGATGATAACAAACACATGTTCAATTAACTTTGTTTTGATTAATTGACTAAGCACTTTAATTATTGGCTTGGTTCTTATAATATTAAGGAAATGATATTAACACTCCAAAAATTGATGCAGGCACTTCAAAATCAATGTAACTCCAAAGTCACTTTCCTTTGTTTTTTGGAGTGCCTGCATCAATTTTTGAAATGCTAATATCATTTCCCTAATATTAATCCCGGAGTATTTTTCTTAATAGGTCCACTAATTAATATTCAAGGTTGCTTGGTGAAATATCTTATGGCTAAGCTATATAATTGTTGTACAGGATTATTTTCTTTCTAAACCCAGGCATATTCAGGTGTTCCTCTAAAATCCTTGCCGTGGATTAATTCAAGCTCTTGAAGAAAAGGCAACAAAGGAACCTATCTCCAATAGTCAAAAGTAAAAGAAGAAAAGAAAAGATTAAGGACAAATCTTTCATTTTATGTTCCAAACAGCTATAATTAAATATGGGAACTTGCATCTTGCTTTGAAGCAAACAAGAATGGAAAGAATCATTAAGCCAAGATTTTGGAGCTGATTGTCTCTAACGGCTTAAAGAAAAATTCAACGTTCATTGATTCTTCATGGTTAAAAAGACAAGTCGTCAGAGGAAGCAATTGACAAAAGTTTTGAAGAAAATACTCATGAGCTATCACTTGCAAATCAGTCAATCAACTCGACTCTTCATCTTGATATCTATACACTTGTGTGTGAGAGAGTTCATATTTTGATCTTCATTGTAAAAGGGATTGTACACCCTTGTTCATACTCTTGTGAGTGTTTATCTTTTTGTGAGTGATTTTAATCACTTGAGAGTTAGGTGTTACTAGTACCAGAGTCAAAACTAATTGGGTTAGGTGTAATTAGCACCGGAGTCAAAATTAGTCGGAGTGATTGGGGATAGATTGCTCGTTGTAAATGTTGTCTAGCACCCGCGAAGCTAGAAGATTGTAACTATTGGAGATAGTGCAGCAAATCCCGAGTTGGACACTTGGGGAGTGGATTAGGCTGTGAAATTGCGGACCGAACAACTATAAATTCTTGCCTTTGATTCTCTCTTCCCTACTCTCTTTATTTTCAGTTTTGCATATCAATATTCCATGATTAGAATAGTACATCATTGAAATTGGAATCGTGGTTGAATAGATTGCAATTAGTTTTTAAATTTCCGCGTTATATTTGAGATACCCAATTCATCCCCCCTCTTTGGTTGCTTTTGAATCAACAGTTTAAAATTCTAATAATTATCTTATTTCTCTTCAATCATTATTCCCATTTTTTTCTTTATTTATCTCCAATTATTATCTTTATTTTCAATCATTACTGTATTTTTCTTTACACTTAGGCCCCGTTTGTTAACCCTCCTAACCCTTAGGATTGGACTATCAATCCCAAGGGATTATCAATACTTTGTTTGGTAACCCAAAATGAGTTCGGACTATGAATCCAATGGACTAGCAAGCCGGGGATTAGAGGGTATTAGCAATACCCCGTGAGACTTGGTATTCGTAATCCAATCCCAACCCATTTTCATTACTAATCCCTTCTCATTACCAATTTCTTCTATCAAACTAATCTCATCATCTAATCACATCCCAAACAAATATACTCATTATCAATCCCTTTTCATTACCAATTCCATCTCATTACCAATCCTAATCTTAATTCCATTTCTTTACGAATCTCATCCATCTATCACTGTTATCAAACGGAGCCTTATTACCTACAAATTTAAATCCGAAATCCCAAAACAAACGGGGGCATGAGACTATGGTTTTGATGTCCGCCACCGGTGAAGCGGAGAAGGTAGAGTTGCGCTGGAAAAGCGAGTGAGAAAGGGAGAGGTCGATCCACTAATGGCTGGGATTACTTTTGGATCAGAAAGTCTACACACATAGTAGAACTGTGCACAAATTGTGCATAGATTTTGTTGTGGGATTCACCACAGATTTCACACAAATCATCCGAGTTGTTTATTAAATGTAAAATATCTTTTCAAGGGTCTCGGTAAAAAATAAGATCAATCCGATACCTATAGGTACTCAATCCAACCATATAATTTTTCATTATCCGAAAATCTAAATGAAAAGTTAGCTGATTGGATGAAGTATCTATAGATATTAGATTGAGCTTATTTCTTACAGAGACCCTTGAAAAAATATTTTATATTTAATGAACGGTTTGGATGATTTGTGTGAGACCCGTGGTGGGTCTCACAATGAAATCTACTCACAAATCTACTCTGTGCGTAGCAGGACTCCTTTTGGACACATGGCAAATGAAGAGGCTGGGACCAGAGAATGGGGACAGGCGTCAGGGACAAGCGATCACACGCCAGAACGAAGGGTGAGGTTTTAGGAGTGATTGGTTACTCAGGTAGCCTAATTTTAAATTTTTATAATCAAATATTATTCAAGGGTTAAGATTGAATGGTTATCATCCAATAGTTACAAAAAAAAGGTGCATATGCTATGTCGTTTTTTTTTTTTGAGAACGTCAGAATATCACAAAACTCACGACAAATCTTTGTACAAAACAGACTCAAGAGCAGGCAGAATACAACCCAAAAGAAAAAAGTTAGAAACTTTTCTACAATGGGATGTAACCCAGTGAGCATCTTTGTTAAGATTCCTACCACACCACCAGAAAGACCAGCGATTACAAGTAGCCCATTTCCTTATATCACCGACGATTGTCTCAATCTCCCAAGGGCACTCAGATTCGGGATTAGAAACATATTGAACAAGGTTTTTGCAGTTTGTCTCAAAGATCACATCAGAAAAATCCTGCTCCATTGCCGTAACACAAGCAATTCTCATCCAAAATAAAGGATGTGTACTGTTACCGGACACCTTTCCCATCCTTGTTTTATAATATCTGGGAGATATTATATTTATGGTCTATATTCGAGTGACAAATACCGGATTAAGTACAATTCGAATATACTCCTCTTAAGGCTCTTATATCTCGTTGACAAATAGACATAGAATTCAGGATCTAACCATTCTCCTTTTAACTCAAATTTTCTATCCCCAATATAGTTAGCTACCTCAAACACTTGTACCGTACTGACCCCATGGTATGCATCGATAGCATACCAATGGTTGTGTTGGCCTACTCTGGGATTCCACGCAAACAATTTAAATTGCTCAGTAATTTTAAAATAATATCTTGAGTTGCCCTAAAAAAATTAGCTCAATAATATAAGTGTTTTATCCAAATAAGTTTTCTTCAAAATTCATTTTGAACGATTCAAGATCCTGAATTTTGAATGAAATAATGGAAGATTAACATTACACATTAAAGTTATTCAATTGAGATTATTAGCAAGATCAACTCAAAAAGTTTTTTAGATCATCTGTGGAACTCTATAGTGGGCTTCATACACCCATTGGTACACTATTAGTACCATGTGGTCGGTACCCATACTTCCTTGTATGATTTACACTAATCTGAGCCCAATGAGCTAGTGATTTTTCAGTGCTCCAGAAGCAGCTCCACAAAATTTTCTAGAAATCTTGTTCACACATTGGTGTGATGAAAAATGCCCCTGAAGCACTGCAGCATCCATAGCAAGTGCGGCGAAAAAGACTCTTGGAGCCGAGCACTTGATAATTGTTCAAGCCGAATACAAACGAAGTAGTAATAAGCCATGCAACTTAAAATACTAGTATATAGCAGTGGGGACAAAATGAAGCTCAATAAATCTTATGGTTCTAATGCTTTTGTGGAGTTAGGTGGGGTCATGAGAAACGTATTTATCCTCACAAATTGACCCCTCCACGAGCTGCAGGTGATTGTCTATATTTGTGGATACGACGTCACCGGCCATTTTCAGCTATAGTGACCTTGCAAAAATCTCACACAAATCATCATTTTTACGGTGTCATTTACCATAGCTGAAACGACTACTAATTTTTTTGTTTTTAAACCTTTATATGATGGGATCGATTTTGTTTTCAGCTTCAAGGGGAAGTTATAGTGAGGAAATGCATGTTTTTATTTTTTTTTTTTATAATGTAAGATTTCTCGAAAAAGCTTGCGCGGATATCAGACTAATCTCTACAGCTCCTCTAACAAACATTGCATACACATACATGTGGTAGTAGTAAGGAGAATCAAACTTCAGACCTAATTCGAGGCCAAAACCATTAGACCAACCCTCAGGAATACAAACATTTGCCTTTTAGTTACCGTTGAATAAATAATATATTCATCACATACTTATTGATGCATTGCACCAAATTTATCAAACCGTATAGTGTATAAATCTAGAAAACAAAAAATATAATAATAGAAAGAGTATTTTTTGAATGAAAATATGTCTCTTCATCCAGACTTCTCATATCAAATTAAATCCTAGATTCTATTGGAATCGGAGAGACGCCATGCACACAAACTCACATAGTGATTTTAGAGAAAAACTTCATTCGTATATATATTCACACAATATATACACAAAGATTGAAAAACTCACCAAAAATCACACGCCGGTTCCTCTTCGAAAAGCCACAATCCGGCTCCCTACACTCATCTCGCCATCTCCCTCACATTCTGTCACACCTTAATCCTAATAGGGTTTACAACAATATATAAAAGGACTACGGGTAAAATACACAAGACACCCAACACTATGGGTATCTCTCAAAACAACCCCACCACTTTAGGTAGATCCCAACAATCACCCCCTCCACCCAAAATAGGTAATCATTGCATCCGTTCAACATCTCTAGCAAAGCGCCTGTGCCACTCCAAGTCTAGCTGCCAACACCCCCTCATCGGATTACTCTTGCCTGATAGAATGTCTTATTGCAAGATTAGATCTTCCGAGACTTAACCCGTATCGCTATCCGGCTACGATTCTGCAACCCCTGACCAGAGTGCCCGCATCCAAATTCGAATGCCATAAACTTGTCCTACAAACCATGAACGCTTGTGCCTAATCACAGGACACAATCCGTGACTCCATCACTCTTCCTCATGCGGTTGCATACCATGGAGAGAATCCAATCACAAAATCCACAAAGGAAAGAGATCTCAGCAATGCATTATTTGGTCTCCATCTCCATCCCTCTGTCCAGAGCTTTCGTGAACAACTCCCAACAACCTGTTGTCCACCGTCTGCAAATTATTCCACACACAAACCGATTCGGTATCCAGCACTCCAGTACATCTCAGGTCATGACTCTTCATACTCCAATGCCCTTCCTGTGTGTCTCTGCAACTGTTGTTTTTCCTGTTCACTGTTGCAGAAAACCCATGCTACTTGTTCTGTCTCAAACATCAGCTCCATCTGTCCATACTCTCCACAAGCCTATATCAGTTGCCCATCATTATCCTCATGCAGGCTAAATCACAACTGCAACTCCTGATGATAGGTCTTCAGCACATCCGCCACTCCTAGAGCCTCCTGCCAGTCTCAATCATCTCTATTGGGTCTTCTCTAGCCACTCGTCCATCCTCGTTCCAACCCAAGAAGAGTCTTTTAAAATCTGGAAATTGAAAACAATGGAGAGAGTGGTGAAACAGAGCAGCGGTAGACTTTTTGTTTAATTTGGTCATTCTAGTATATATGGATAATATGGTAATTTTTTTGTATATGGGTATTTTAGTCATTTAAATGTATAGGAGTAATATGGTCATTTCAGTGTATATGGGTATTTTAGTCATTTTAAAATTTTAATATATAGTATGTAATTGGGTTTATGGGCGGGTCATGTTTGATTTTAAATAAACGGGTCGGGTACGGGTACGGGTAATTGAACTCATAATTAATGAGTCTAAATGGATTAATGACCCATTAAAGACTCAACTCACTTACAACTTGCCCATTTTGGCCCAAACCCGCCCATTTGACACCCCTACTCATATGGGTCAAAAATTCCTTATTTGTTTTGGGTCTCAAAATTTCTACGCACGATCCTTAATAAATTTTTTCTATATACATCTCATCAACTCATTAGTCTAACAAACCTCCCTTAAAAAACAAACCAAATAGGGTCAACGTCAAGGTTTACCTTACAAATCCCATACATGCCAACATAACCCAGCATCAGAAATCCAAAGCAAAAATAGGATAATGATTGGAGAGAGATAGAGAGAGAAATGAAATTAATAATTGGAGATATAGGGTAATGATTGGAGAAAGATATAAGGTAATGATTGAAAACAAAACTAAAACTAAACTAAGAACCAAACACAGTGATTGTTTTCCAACATTGCACATGTGAACAAGATTAAAACTCAAAAAGAACACAAGTCAAATAAGATTAATTGCAGCTTTTGTCCACAAAAAAGTTCCATTGTGGCAACAAAAAAAAAAAAAGAGTCCACTATTTCCGGCACCTTAACAACACATCCACCAAATTGCAGCAACAAAAGTCCAATATTTCTGCAACAATGCAATCAACAAAAAATTTAGAAATAACACAATAACATCACTGACAACACTATCAAATGCAAAAGTAATATCAGTATAAAAAATTTATGGTTTCCATTCTCATCATACATGCCTTCACGAATCCATGATCCAAAGATAACTAAAGTGTTCATGGATTAACAGGTCGTTTGGATGGAGGGGAATCGAGAGAGAAGAAAAGAAACAGATGGAATAGGTACTCTCTCCCTTGTTTGGATAGCCAAAAGGGTGAGAAATTGTGAGAGGAGGGGGAGGGTGAGAATGAGGAACCCCTTGAAACCCCTTATTTTGTTTCTCACCAATATTGGTGAGATTCCGTGAGAGATGATACTGGCAGAAGTTCAAATATTTTGGTTTCCAATTTTACCACTCCTAATTTAACAAAACTACTTCAGACGTTTCATCTTCTCTCATTCCACCTTACCTCCATTTTTTCCCTCCAACACTGCTCCTATTTATTCCCTCCAGCCACCATTTTTTCTTCGGCCTATTTCCCTCCATTGCAAAGAGAGCTCTCACCCTTCAGGTTAGACTTCCTTTCTTTTTTGCTTCATTTTTTTTTTCTTTTCTGATCGGCAAATTTTTGTTGATCACCTTTTTGGTTCACTGTTTGTGTTTGTGTATATATCCATATATCTATACATATGTCTATATTCAACAAAGATTCAGTATGTGATTGTGATTGAGTAGTGATTTTTACCTCGACTTTTTTATTACTCCCTCCATTCCATAATATTTGTCCGGTCCGCGAAATGGAGACTATAAAATAATGCATTTCTTTCAAGAAAAAATTCAAAATTTTTTCACAAGTTAAAAGAACTCGTCGAGATCTAGTAAGTTGTTGAATTTTTTCCCAACTTTTCTTACAAAAATAGTATTATTTTTACGTCTCCGTTTTGCGGACCGGACAAATATTATGGGACGGAGAGAGTATTAGTTCAACTGACATTCCTCTGTTTGTGTGTGAATGTGTCTTTGTGTGGATTTCTCTGCTAGATTTGACTGAAATTGTTCACTTGATTTTTTGGTTGCTTTTCTTAACTTTACATTGGTAAATTTTGTGGCAATGAACATTTCATTGTGTTTTAAAAATAGGATAAATGAATAGGCAAAAAAATTCATTCAATGCGTGGAATCGACAGCGACAATTAGCCGCTATTCAAGCTCTTGGCTATGTGGTATATTGGTATTTGCATCGAAAATACCGGCAAAAATATCGCATCATACTAGGTATGGACAATGAAAAAGTTCGAGATGACTTAATGACTCGACTTCAATTTCAATTTAAGAAGTCTCATCGTGATATTATTCGTATGGGGCCGCATGCATTTCGACATTTTTGTGACCTTCTTGAGCGATTTGGTGGGCTGGAACCTACAAAACATGTGACTATTGAGGAACAAGTCGCAAATGGTCTTTACTTGTTATCACACAGTGCAACAAATAGTGAAGTTTCTTTTATCTTCCGGCGCTCTGGTGAAACAATAAGCCGCCATTTTCATAGATTCTTAAGAGCTGTGATATCAATGGAAGAATACTTTCTTAAGCAACCTGATGGCTCACAAGTTCCTTTGGAAATATCAAGGAGTAACTGGTTCTACCCATATTTTAAGGTAACAAGTATGTACTCAGATGTTAAATTTTCAATGAAACATTGCCTACAAACTTTTACTTAAGATAAAGTGTTTTGATATTTATATTAGAATTGTGTTGGGGCACTTGATGGAACACATGTTGGTGTCAAAGTCTCTAACAAGGATGCGCCAAGATATCGTGGTAGAAAAGGTTACCCGACACTAAATGTTCTGGCTGCTTGTACATTTGACTTGAGATTCACTTATGTCCTACCTGGATGGGAGGGGACTGCATCTGATTCAAGGATAATTAAAAATGCACTTACAAGAGAAGATAAGCTCAGAATTCCCAAGGGTAATTCATTCTTAGATGAATTCCAATTTTTTGAAACATTACACTATAGTATTGTAGTGTTGCAATTTTTTTTTAATAGGCAAATACTATCTTGTTGATGCTGGATACATGTTAAGGAGCGGGCTTATTGCTCCTTATAGAGGTGTGCGTTATCACCTGAAAGAGTCCTCCAAATGTCCACCAAAAAATGCTCGTGAATTGTTTAACCTTCGACATGCTTCTTTACGCAATGCAATTGAGCGAGCATTTGGTGTGGTGAAGAAGCGGTTCCCTATTATAGGAAACACTCAACCTAATTACTCCGTTGACACACAATCTGATATCATTCTAGCTTGTTGCATCATACATAACTTTTTGATGGGTGTGGATCCGGATGAAGAACTTATTGCTGAAGTAGATCGAGAACTTGCAAGGCGACCTGTACCGAGAAATGAGGAGCAAGCACCAATGGATAATGATGAAGATGCAAAACGAGGAGAACTCATAAGGAATATGATTGCAGCTAACAAGTGGTCTGACTATGTAACCAATTGAGATTGATAATCAAGTACTTGCATGTTTCTATTAATTGCATGTCACAGATTTTTGGAGCCGAGCAATGTATTTCCATCTTGCAAGTGCTTTTGTATGGAGAACTTTTCTACCTTGTATGCAGTTTTTATTTGTCATTGCTGAATGCATATCTCTTAATTAACCCTTGTTTTCTTTACTTGTACTTGTGGCAATACTTGTAGATTTTCAATGGGTAGGAAAAAACTAACCAATGAGGATGGTAAGAAGGTTAAGAGGTTTATGTGGACACATCAAATGGATGATGCACTGATTGATGCTCTATACAACCAACACGTAGAAGGAAATAGGGTGAATCAAACATTTACATCGCTTGCTTATGATAACATTCTAAAGGAATTGCGGGAGGCATTCAACATGGAAATGGAATTGGATAAGACCAAAATTAGGAATAGACTGAAAACAATCAAGGAGCACTTTGGTGAGTGCTATGATTTATTTAAGAATAGGACAAGTGGATTTGCTTGGAGCCCGGTAACAAGGACGTTCAATGCTGAGCCTGAAGTTTGGAAAGAATTGATAGCGGTATGTGTTTTAATCATACTCACTTTAACTAGTGTCTTTATTTGTTTTCATTATACTTTATTTATGCAATCTCTAATTTATTCCATGTCTTTCTAGGTGCAACCAAGTGCTGAAAAATGGATGACTACACCCATTAGCAACTATGACAAGCTGGCTGAAATCTTTGGAAAAGATAGGGCCAATGGCGAAGGTGCAGAAACTGCCAAAGAGAAACTCCGTCGCTGGTCTAACTCAACAACTGATGCTCCTCCAGACACAATTGAAAGCGTTGATCACATGGTGTCTTAGAATGAAGCGACATTGGAGAACTATATTAATCTTGACGAGGTT
Organism: Rhododendron kiyosumense; assembly: GCA_019656275.1. NCBI lineage: Eukaryota > Viridiplantae > Streptophyta > Magnoliopsida > Ericales > Ericaceae > Rhododendron > Rhododendron kiyosumense. The sequence goes on from BPLS01000598.1 coordinate 963,982, forward strand.
GATATGTCATCTGCTAAAAATGAATCTTCTTCCAAGAAAAAGAGAAGGTTGCCACGTGGAGAACGTGCAGAAGTCGAGGAAATAAAGACAGCTATGGAAGATATAGCATCAGCTATAAGAGAGGGCAATGCTGTGATGGAGAAAGCTCATGGCTGTGTTTCAACCGGACAACTCCATAAGGCACTTGAAGAAATCGGAATTGAGCCGTACAAACGCACTGAATCATACCTTTTCCTTATTAACAAGCCTGAAAGAATGATGGCATTTTTTGGTTCCCCGGTGGAGTATCGCAAGGAAACTTTGGAGTACATGATGTTTGATGCCCATGCCAACAGCATTTCTAACTGAGTTATGGAGGACATAACATTGGTGATAATCTAGTAATTGAGACGGTTTTTGTGGAAACATCGCAAGTATTTTGTGGAATTTTTTTGACTGTTTTGTGGCAACTAGTTTATCTCTACTGAGGTCTGGGGTAATTGCAGACATTATATTAGAGCTTACTTGTGTTATCCTTGGTGATACCAAGATTTTTTGTGGTATCCAATTATATTAGAGCTTGCTCCAGTACTTTGCTCCTATGTAGTCCTGTTGCTTGTTTGTTCCTTATCTTAGAGCAGCTGGTTGTTCGTTGTTACATTTTCACTTTGGTGGAATGAGAGCAGTGGAAGAGCAATCACCATTTTTGCCTTGTAAAGAAGCAAGGAAGTCGTATTTGAAAAGAAAGGTTATATTGGGAAAATTTTATATGGCACTCTCTTTTCTATTCTCACATGTTGTCCAGCCAAATAAGTTTGGTGTGAAATGATGAGAAACCGTTCTCTTTTCTATTTGTCCATCCAAATGAGATGGTGAGAAACCATACTCTTTTCTTTTCTTTTCTCACTAGTAAGGGAGAACACACCCCTTTCTTTTCTTTTCTCACTCCTCCATCCAAAGGGGCTGTAAGTATTTGAAGGGAGTTTAAGCTTTTGAACTTTATAAGAAAAAACAGAACAATGCGTTTTGAAAAACTACGTCTACGAGTGACTTGGGAAAGTTTTGCCTCCACAAGACAATGCAGTCCTAATTAGACAGTTCGATTCAGAGTACATGCGTTCCGAAAAACTATAAGACTCCAATGTAGGCATATAATGTAGCAAACTAAGAGATCAGACACAAAAAAAGTTGCAGTTGACGTATGCGATCCTTTCTGGTACTATTTGATCGATATGCTGAGATTTTGACAATAGTACCAACGTATTTATAACGCTAACAAAGCAAGCAACACTACAGAATCAACCCCAATTGATAAACACGTAGATCGAATGCATCCATTACAGAAAAAATTAAGCAAATTTTCACTCCGATTGAATTCTGCATCGATTTTCAACTGAATTCAAGCAAATAATCGCACGCTAGTGCTTTAATAACAAGCTAAAGAGATTCAAACAAATTCCGACGAGCTGAAAGAGATATCTATCAAACAACGAAAGGCACAATCGAGGATCTCTTTGGCTTAAATACAAAATCAAGGATACTCGCGGATCCTCGTTTGGCTCCGGAGCTGACAAAATCCGTAAAGTAGAAGAAATCTTACCTGAAGTGAAAAGACGATGGTGCGTGATGAGATTGCTGTAGACGAGATCCTAGGGTTTTCGGAATAGACAACAGAGTTCGATCGATGTTGATGATGAGATTGCTGTAGTCGTATCCTAGGGTTTCCGAAATTGAGATGAGAGGAGGCTAAGATGAGAGGAGAGGAGGCTACCCGAATTCGTCCATTGTAAAGTTTCCGTTTGACCAAAAAAAAAAACAAAAGAATTTGTCCATTGTCGAGGAGAAACGAGGAGAGAGAGAAGGGATTTTGATTTTATCGACGTCGACGGGAACAGAAGAAACCGATGAAGTTATTTTGGGGCAAATAGAAGGCTATGTTTGGAATCCACGGGAAGGAAAGGAAAAGAAAGGAAAAATTAAAAAAAATTTCCTTCCATTGTTTGATTGGAAGAAAAAGAGTGAAAAAAATAAGAATTTTAAGTGTAGTAAATAATGAATTTTTTCTCTTATTTTTCTTATCTTTTCTTTTCCTTTCTTTTCTTTTTCTTTCCAGAGGTTCCAAACAGACCCTTAGGGACAGATCAATTTTGTTGGTAAAAGGGAATACTCAATTTTGTTGGTGATTTTGGTGCGCGATTGGGTTGTAGTTGAAGATTTTGGTGTTCAGGGATGGTGTCCGGTGCAGTGGGCAATCAGCCCTTGGTGTGTTTAGCTTCAACGACTCAATTCGACAGAGGAGGCGTGCAGATCTTCGGGAGCCATGGACTCCGACAGGAGAGCTGTTCTTTTCAGACTTCCGCTGTGTTTATTGTTTTCTATGGGTTTGAGTTGTGATCCATTAGGATTTTCTACTACCTAGACCTAGATTGATTTCTAATCTAAACGTTTCGTTGGTCTTGCTTCTGCAGGGGGTGCCAGTGTCGAAGTCTTGATAGTTTTTGACTCATTATTGTATCTTCTGATGAAATCTGTATTGCCTTCGGGCCTTTAATGTAATCAAAAAATAAATAAATAAATTACTGTATCAATTTCAAGAATTTTAAATGGCAATTTTGCAAATATAAGTGCAGCTGAATGTGGTTAGGGACCTAATTTTAGGCCATCCACAGTGGTATAATCAAAAGCTAATTGTTGTTAAAGTCAACAATGTTGGTGTAAAAGATAGCTTGCAATGGTATAATCAAACTTAGCAACATCCTTAAAAATAATCAAATTTTGGACTTTAGATAACCAAAATTAGCAACCTTTTTCAACAATCAAAATTTGTTGACTCTACATTATATAAGTTAACTAGTTCCAAAATATGTATACATATGCGTGTTTCAATTGGTATTTTTTCCTTCACTTTTTCGCCTACTCTATATCTTCTTCACTTTATCCACAAACTATTTCTCTTTCTTTCCTTTAAAAAGTGAAGCTCATATATCTCGATCATCTACAATTCAACCCATCATCGCCGGATTAAGGTATTTCACTTTTCTTTTCCATTTCTATTTTTTTCCTCAAAAAAATTTATAATAAGAGGAAAGAAAGTCACCGATTTTTTCCCAAAATTAAAAAAGGGAATCGATATATTTTTGCCAAAAAAAATGTAAATAGAGGGAAGTGAATGACAGAAAACAGAGAGAGAGAGAGAGAGAGAGGGAGAGAAATTATAGTGGACCTTTATTTTGGTTATGGACTAAAAGTAACTATTGTGAAGCTCAACATTGTTAAACTTAGTAATCTCTTAAGTGAATAATCAAAAACTAATGTGTCAATTTTTGATTATCTTGTTTTAATTATACCACTGTGGAGAGCCACAGACAAACTTTAGGATGGTTGGTAACCTAATTTTAGGTACAAACTTTAGTATGGTTGGTACAGACCTACCTCAACTTTTGGTCCCTAAAGATGATCTTTTACCCACCAAATTAATTTGGTCCCTAAAATTTTGTCTTAAATACTCTAATTTCTTGTAGTGAGGATCAACTCAAAAAGTTTTTTAAATCATTTGTGTGGTATTCTAGAGTGGGCACCATACACCCCTTGGTACAATATTAATACCATAGGGTCGGTACCCATGCTTCGTTGAACGGTTTAGACTAATCTGAACCCGATAATTAGTGATTTTTCAATGCCCTTGAAGCAGCCCCACAAAATTTTGGAGTCGAGCACCTGATAATTGTTCAAGCCGAATCCGAACAAAGTAATAAGCCATGCAACTTTATGGTACGGCAGTGGGGACAAAAGCTCTACAATCTTACGGTTCTTATGCTTTCGTGGGGTTAGGAGAAACGTATTGTACCTCACAAAATTGACCCCTCCACAGTCCACTAGATATTTCTTTTGTGGATATGTCACCGGCCATTTTCAGCTGATAGTGACTCAGCAAAAATCTCCACAAATCATCATTTTAATAGGTAGGGAAACTACTTTTAATAGTATTCCATTATTTTTGTACATTACCATTCATTTTTGGAAAAATTAGTCATAAGAACAATAAAATAGTTTTCATTTGATTTAGGGGAAGGACGTCAATAGAATAGTTTTCAATGGAGGTTCTTTAACTTTTTGAGTTTTTTAGCCGTAAGGCCAAAATATGTTTAGTCACTTTTATAGGGTACTCTAGAGTTTTAGGCACTTTCATATATAGGATACCATAGGGTTTTAGGCACTTTCATAGGGTACCTAGGTTTTAGGCACTTTTATAGACACATTTGTCTTTATGTTTGATTGTAAAATGTGCTTGTCCTTGAGCTCAAAAAATATAAAATACGAATAATTTTTAGCTAAGTCTCTCTTCATTTTTTAGTTATTTTATATATATACACACACCAATGCATAACAAACAAATTAGGAGACAGCAGGAGTGCATTTAAAAATGGTCAAATGCGAAAAGAGTGGTTCTATTTAACCCATAAATATTCGCTCTAGACCTAATTTCATTTTACACCATTTAAAATGTTTAATATTATTCACAAAATACCTTTGTCTTGAAAAAATTCTTAAACCTATTTTTTCGCCACTTACGGACTAATTAGCTGCCTCCGCTGCCCCCATTTGCCTCCTTGTATTCTTCTGCCTGCACCCTCTCCCAACTAAAGTTATCTTCTTGGTGTTTTATTCATGAGATGCAGACTTTGTAATATTATATAACAAGGTCATCCCTGTGAAGGGACGAATTGAAGCGCACTTTTCTACTTCAAAATATTCTTTTCATTTTGGTAAAAGGAAAACACCAAATATTGCTATTATAAAACAAAAGAAGGGTATGAGGACAAGTTGTTGGAACGGCTTAAATTCATTTGATCCAAAGGCTGTAGTGCATCCTTCTACTTTCCGGTTAAGTGCCCATGGTTTTCACCTAAATTATACAACTGCCATCCCCTTCCAACCGGGATGAATAGTATCGTAGGCACGAGTTAGCACTAGTTATATATGTAACATCACCGGTATAGAAAAACTATGTAAGATCTAACCACGAGCCATAGGAGACCATTCAGCATGGAACATTTCAGTTGGAATCAAGTCCATCTAACCTCCAATTCCTTCAAATTATACACATAAATACACATATAAAGATTACACATATATATGTGTATAATTTTCAAAATTCTTTTGTTACAATTTTAAGAAATACTCAATTAAGATTTAAAAAAAAATCATAAGCAAAAATATTTTTTCTGAATTCAAAAAATACGAGTTCTATCTTTCTACCTCCACCTTGTTATGTGTACACCAAATGTGCACCGTGTTATTTGGGGTTCTCTTTGAGATCTCACACAAATCATTAGAGTCGCTTAATTTTTTAAAAACAGTTTTGTAAGGGCCCCTTGTAAAAAACTAGGAGACGTCTATTCACACAAATGAATAGCTTACAGATCATGCACTAATCAAGTTGTGGGGCCCACTGCGGGTCCCACACAAAGAATCTAATCCATTCATTAAATTTAAAATATTTTTTCAAAGGCTCTCATGAAAAATTAGCTCAATCCAATATAAAAAAATACTCGATCCAATCATCTAACTTTTCGTGCAGATCCGAAACTGAACAAAACGTTAGATGATTGGATCGAGTATTTATAGGTATCAAATTGAGCTGATTTTTTACAAGGGGCTTTGAAAAAATGTTTTAAATTTAATGAACGGCTCGGATAGTTTGTGTGGGACCTGTAGTGAGCCCCACATTTCGATCAGTGTAAGATCTGTGCATTATTCATTTGTGTAGGTATCATTTCTGTAAAAAATAATCTTAGTCGGATATCAGTAAGGGCTTGATCAATTCTTTGCTCCATTTCCATTTAACAATTTGGACGTAGAATCAATCAAGCCTTTACCAATATTCGATTGAGTTGATATTTTATAACGATCCTTAGAAAAGTGTTTTAAACAAATACTATAGAACGAGTTCGGGACCCGAGGGCTCTGCGGAGCCCATGGAGGTAGCAGCCCCTACCCAGTAATGAACCGACACAATTTTGGTCAAAAAAAAAAACCTTTATTTTCTATTTGCAATCCTATGGAGCTGAAACGTGATTATGAGAGTTCTAAAGACAAAATTTGATTATGTTTCTTTGGAATAATATGATCAGAATAATGTTTGGTTTAGATTTTAGAAAGTCATTTTTGAGAGTTGAAGTGGTAATGAGTGGAGAGAGATAGAGAGAAAAATTTATTGGAAACTATGCCGAGAGTTAAAAATTACTCTCAGAGTGTTAAACCAAACGGAGTGATCTTCACACTCGTTTAAACGGATTAAAAATTGAAATACTTAATTTTTTAACCATATTTTTTAATATATAAACGGTCTCAAAAAATTAAGTGCTCAAATTTTCACTATGTTTGAATCAATGCAAAGATCTTGTTATTCTGATCATATTATTCTAAACGGTCGTAATTCTTTTTTATCTCTAGGGCCCTCATATTAAAAAAATAAGTGTTTCAATTTTCAATCCGTTTGAACCGGTGCAAAAATATTATTTTTCTGATCATTTCATCCTAAATGGTCGTAATAAATTTTTGGCTCCAAGATCTTTCAATGAACATTCTAAGAGAGCTTTGAAACTAAATAATGAGTTTTAGGGTGCTCGTTGAAAGACCTGAAAGCAAAAAATTCATTATGACCATTTAGAAAAAAATGATCTTCACCCCGGTTCAACTAAATTAAAAATTGGAACACTTTAATTTTGAATTATATTTTTTAATATAGAAAGTGTGTATTTATAGAAATAAAATAAAATAAAAAAAGAAATTAAAAGGGAGGGGGTAATAGTGGGAAAAGGGTCTGGGTCGGGAGGGGTGTGGTGTCAAGGGTGGGAAAAGCACCTCTGTTCGACCATTTATATGGGGGGACCCTTTGTTACGTGAGCGTGAGAGCCACGTGACATCATTTAAATCCTATCTCCGACTCCCTATCTCTCTCCCTCTCTCTCTCTCTCTCTCTCTCTCTCTCTCTCTTACATAAAGCCGTTTCCTGTGATTCCATTTCAACCATCAGTCATCACAGTTCGATCACTCGATCCTCCATCCCTTCGCAGACTCACCTGATTTTTGATTTGATCAGAGAGAGAAAGGTGCTGTATATGTCAGTGGGACTGGGGTGCACCACTCGCAGGCACTGCTACTGCTACGTCGGCGGTTACTGTGAGCTCGCCAATCCCTTGCAATGGCCACAATTGAGGAAAAAGCGACGTCCCTCGTCGACGATCAGATCCAACGTACTAAAAGGGCTTCCACCGCGTCGCTAATCCGTCCTGTCGATTCCCTGCCTCAGCCTTCTGCAAATCCGTCTTCTTCCAAAGGTGGGTACTTCTCTCTCTCTCTCTCTCTCGCTTTCTTTTTCCGTGTTTTCATGCGTCAAAAGTACCAATTGATCCGTCCATATCCGTCCTCATTTGTTGATCCCTTCTGGGATTCCTATTTAGCCCTCCAATCACAAAAAATTATTAATTGGTGCCTAACATTATTGTAGCAAAAAAATGTAGAAAAAATGTTAACGGGGACCAATCACCAATGAATGGGGACTGAAGGAGTATCTTTAAAGGGTACATTGACTGGACCTCAGTTTCCTCATTTTTTAGGCTGACTCACATTTTTTCCCAAACTACCCTTTAACTACCTAAAGAGAGTGTAGTACATTTTCACGGTTTAAGAAATTTCGGGTTAGAAGGGTTTAGCCAAATTCTGGGAAGTGTTCTGATCATGAAAGCTATCGAGCTGATGGCATGTAGGAAAAAATGAAAGTTTTATTGTCTGTGAAAAGAAGGAATTATAGATGAACGGTCTTGATTTGGTATGGTCAGTGTCCTTACTGAGTGGTTGGTTGGTAGAGGAGGAAAGAAGATGATGGATGGAAAAGTGAAAAATTGAAATCTGAGGAATATTGAATGTTTAACTAATATGAAAAACAATATTTGAATTATAAATTCAACACAACGCAAAGAAACTGACTTCTGAGGTTCTTGATTTTCTTGCTTTTAATACGTATATTAGTAGTGGCGGAGATGTGGTGATTGTTTTGGAGGGGTGGTGTTCGTTATCTTGTTGGTGTTGGTGTTGGTGTTGGTGTTGGCGGAGGTGGAGTTGTGATGATGACGGTGCGGTGGTGGAGTGATGGTAGTAAGGATGGTATTGTGGAAAAGGGTGTGCCGTGGTGGAGGTGTGGATGGTGGCAACAGAGGAGGAAGAGTGGTGGTGTTGGCAATGACGATTGGGGTTGGGATGTCAAATATTTAAGTGCTCATTGATGCTTATGCGTAAGCAGTTATATTCTTTCAATATTAAGGAAGAACTCTGCGACGAAAATAATCCTAATTTTCATCTGCGGTTTGAAAGTGATGCAGAATTGTGAGTGAAATCAAATTGATTCTCAAATGCATGTAGTTTTGCTATTATTTAATGTATGTTGAACTGCAGAATTGTGTTATCAAACAATCTGGTAATCCAAGCATATCAAAAACTCAATTTAACTAACCAGGAAGAGGGACTTTTATCTTCTGCATCCATGCTTAATGTAGCTTAGAATTTAATTCACCTATTTTATTCATCAGTTTATGACCATGAATCTATTTCTCAATAGTGTAACTACTTTGCTTCTTGCTTCTTGAATATTTGAATTGCTTTGGTGTTTGTCAGGTCTTGAGTATTGTTTTTTTTTTTTTTGGCACAAACAGGGCTCCCAGTTATGTTAAGGGCACAAACCCGCCACCCTTTGGATCCTTTAACTGCTGCTGAAATATCTGTTGCTGTAGCAACTGTTAGGGCTGCTGGAGCAACTCCAGAGGTTGTTATTTTTATCTTTTCACCTTATTTTCTCTGTTCTTTTAATTGTGTGGAAATTTTGTGCGACAGGGATTTCTAATGTGTTCAGGTAAGGGATGGCATGAGGTTCATTGAAGTGGCCTTGTTGGAACCAGAAAAACATGTGGTCGCCTTAGCAGATGCATACTTCTTCCCTCCTTTCCAGCCTTCCTTACTACCCAGAACAAAAGGTGGACCCATAATTCCGACTAAACTTCCTCCAAGGCAAGCTAGACTTGTCGTTTACAATAAAAAGTCCAATGAGACTAGTGTATGGGTTGTTGAACTGTCTGAAGTTCATGCTGTGACTCGAGGGGGGCACCACAGGGGCAAAGTTATTTCATCCAATGTTGTTCCCAATGTTCAGCCTCCTATGGTATGTAATACTTACTCTCTGGTAATAAGTTGACTGATTCTCATTCCTTATAGTCAATTTATGAATTGAAGCGTATTGATAACTTAAGCAACTTAATTCAGATGTGTGGCAACTGCTGATTGCCTGATTGAGTTGGCTGGGCTTTGTTCCCAGGTTTTTGAAAAAGGTGTAGAGGATTGAAGTGTTTAAAGGGAAACTAATGGGATGGGCTTTGACCTACTTGTATTGTATTTGGGAGTAACCTTATGCATAGAGACATGTACATGCATGCACACAGACATATATGAACCCGTAAAACTTTTTACCAAATCCTTACGGAAAGGTAGAACACATCTTTGATAGTCTGTTGCAACACTTGGTCAGAAACCAAGTAGTGGTTGTACTTTTTCTTGAACTCTATCTCGGTAATGTTTTGTCGGCACTTGACAATCCCTCTCTTGTTCCTTGATTTTAAAAAAACAGGACGCTGTGGAGTATGCTGAATGTGAAGCCATTGTAAAGGAATTTCCTCCATTTCGAGAGGCTATGAAGAGGAGGGGTATTGAGGATATGGATCTTGTGATGGTAGATCCATGGTTAGTTGCAGCATTCTGCATCTCTCACATGTAGTTTTAGATTATGTTTGTGCTGTTTTTTATGCTCTGTGATGCAACTTCTTTATGACAGGTGTGTTGGGTATCACAGTGAAGCTGATGCTCCTAACCGTAGGCTTGCTAAACCATTAATCTTTTGTAGAACTGAAAGTGACTGCCCTATGGAAAATGGTTATGCTCGACCTGTTGAAGGAATATATGTACTAGTAGATATGCAAAATATGGTTGTGGTTGAATTTGAAGACCGTAAACTTGTTCCATTACCACCTGCTGATCCTTTGAGGAATTATACTCCTGGTGAAACACGGGGAGGTGTTGATCGGAGTGACGTGAAACCCCTCCAAATTATTCAGCCCGAAGGCCCAAGCTTCCGTGTTGATGGGCACTTTGTTCAATGGCAGAAGGTACTCAATTGTTTGTTCAAATTAGGGATCTGACGTATCTTAACGTGTTCAAAACTTAATATTGATTGCTTAACTAATTATAATGTGGTGTGTACCAGTGGAATTTTCGTATCGGTTTCACTCCGAGGGAAGGCTTAGTAATTTATTCTGTGGCGTATGTTGATGGTAACCGAGGTCGGAGACCTGTGGCCCATAGGTTGAGTTTTGTGGAGATGGTAGTCCCTTATGGAGACCCAAATGATCCACATTACAGGAAGAATGCATTTGATGCTGGGGAAGATGGGCTTGGTAAAAATGCTCATTCTCTGAAGAAGGTCAGATAATTTTCTGTTATGCTTCTTATATCCTTGTCAGTATCCTTCAAATTCTTGTCATATGGGTTTGCACTGATTACTGCCTGCACTCAACTGAAATTGATTCTGTTCAACATGGATTTTGCATTGCAGGGCTGTGATTGTTCAGGCTATATCAAGTACTTTGATGCACATTTCACAAATTTCACTGGGGGCGTGGAAACTACTGAAAATTGTGTTTGCTTGCATGAAGAGGATCATGGAATATTATGGAAGCATCAAGACTGGAGAACAGGTTTAGCTGAAGTACGGCGATCAAGACGGCTTACTGTGTCGTTCATCTGTACTGTGGCTAATTATGAATATGGTTTCTATTGGCATTTCTATCAGGCAAGCTTAGGACTCCCCTGTAGTTATTTGGCTGTTTCTTATATTACTTGAACTGGAATATTCTCTTCCGCATTTTCGTAGCTTCCTCACTTAGATTGAAGAGAAGGTCTGGAATCACTACAACTTGCACAACATTTTGCACAACAAGCCTGTGTGGCTGTGTCTCATTGGTAGTTGAAAACTAGCAATCCATCCAGTTGCCAATGAAACACTGCTACATAGGCATGTTGTGCAAAATGTTAGTACATGTTGTTGTGTTCCTAGATTATCTCTAGAATGTTACATCACCCACTGATCGGTTTAATGATGCACCCCCTCCATCACAATGCACTACAAGTATCTATTTCTTGACTACGATTTTGTTTGAGAGAGAAATCTTCAATGTGGTTACACTTTCGCTGTCACAGGATGGAAAAATTGAAGCTGAAGTTAGACTCACCGGAATTCTCAGTTTAGGAGCTCTGCAACCTGGGGAAGTTCGAAAATATGGAACAACTATTGCGCCTGGATTATATGCGCCCGTCCATCAACACTTTTTTGTTGCTCGCATGGACATGGCAGTTGATTGTAAGCCTGGTGAAGCATACAATCAGGTGAGTTATTCTGATTTTTTCCGCCGATTTTCTTCAAATTTCAGATAGTGGTGGTGGTTCTTAATATTTATGACATGCATATATTGGGTAGAACTCTTAAATTGTATTATAAAGGGTCCACAGCTCCACGCCATGTTTAACCTAAGAATCACTTGATACCTAAGAGTCTCATATAAGAGCACGAAACATGGACAAGACACGTCACAGACGCAGAGACACATCATTTCATACATTGTGGCCATGTTGTATAAATAGTAATTTTTGTGGTGTAGATGGATCTTAGGGACTTATTAGAAAGTCAACATAACGAAGATACAAATCAATGGTCACTATATATGTTCATGAATGAAACATCTATGGAAATTTGGACTCTGTAGTCTGTGCCAAGTTCTAAATTTGCATTTTAACCTCCTAATGTTTCCTTACTGTGCCCCTGAATATTTGTAGTGTGCTGAATAGTGTGGCTCGGTTAGGTCAGGTGGCTCAACAGCCAAACCAGGTTCACTGGCCGAATCCATTGAGCCGGACCAAACTACAGGTTGGACCCCACGGTTTAAATCATGAAATTCAACCACGACATGGGCCAGTGAACTGGGTATGAACAACCGGATCCGAACCATGTAACTCGAACAATCTTATGGGGTCCAACGATTATGAGCCGCGTGATTTACGGAAACTCACTCACCCACATGCACCTATCCATATGGCTTCATACATCATGACTGACATCAGCCGAAGCGGTTATCGTGTGTGCCGAGTGCGTGTAGGCTCGGAAGGCATCCCATGCACGTGAGCAGTAACCGCCTCACTCCATAAGCCATGAGTGACATCAGCTGAAACGGTTACCTCGCATGCCGGACACATGCATACTTGGAGAGCAAGTCTTGGAGCTCTATATAAGGGATAAAGATCAACCCTATAGAGTACACCGTTTCTTCTAACCCTAAACGTTATGTGCTTTCCTCTCCACTTGCAACTTCTTACCTAACCATTGGAGTGCCTTGCTGGTCAACTCCGATAGGTCAGGCCGTCAAGGCACTAACGGTGGGTGTAGCTTGTGCAGGTCAAGCGATGGAGAAAGGTTAGCCCATAGTTGGAACGAAAGGTCTGGTTGAGATCCATAGTTAGAATCACAACCCCACAATATCAACATAATTAGGTGTCCAGGCAAAGAAATATAAGAAGTAGGTGTCCAGGCAAAGAAATATAAGAAGTAGGTGTCCAGGCAAAGAAATCTAATAAGTAGGACTCTTATTCTGGCATGTTCGACATATGTCCGGAGAGTGTCATTTTGCATTCAATCTGACACATGTTGGACATGGATATGTAAGGATGGTAGATGTGTCCGTGCTTCTAGGCTTGATACTAAAGGTTGAGCATGAACGAAAAAGGAAATATTATCAAGGCCAATTGCTGCGATCGTTGGTGGACTTGCTAAAGATTAAACCATAGAGTACTTAGTACCCCTGACACATAGTTAAATTGGTCATTTGAACGGGTCCTGATTTTTGGAGAGCCCACATCATCAAATGATCTCTCTCTCTCTCTCTCTCTCTCTCTCTCTCTCTCTCTCACACACACACACACACATATGTATAAATACATATATCTACATATTTCAACTGGTAAGAGAGGACTTCTGCATGTCCTTGGCGTTTTGACAGTTCTAAACTTCATAGAGGTTACAGAAATAATAACATTTTGCAATGATGCAGTTGATTATTGATAAACGAGTATAACTGATTAATTCTTGGATAATTGAAAGAGTATGACCGTCTGTGGATATTTCCCTTCAACCCTGCATCCTCCTCCACAGATGAGTCTAAGGCATTAGTTGGGTAGCAGATTCAAATAAAGTTCTCGGCTTAGTTTTTTAACATGATCACGTTCATACAAGCTTTTCAGTGGGATTATATTCTTTAAATATGTGAAAAACATTAGGTATGTGGGAAAGTTGAGCGGTGAAGTTGCAAGTGTCTAAAATGTCCTTTATTCATTCAGTCTTTGAAGAATTTTGAAGGATTACATTTGTGTCTTCCACAGTGATTAATTACTTACTTTTCTATTTTTTTATTAGGTTTGTTGTAAGATGATCTTTTTAGCTTTAAAAGTTAGTGGAGTGATAATCTCTCCAATCGGTGCCTCTTTAAGTTACTTGAAACACCTTTTGAGACTCCACACCACTTTTGGTATGTCTCCATCATTGTGCACCTGCAGGGTTGGTAGTCTGACGAAAAATCTCTTAGTCAATAGCAGAATCCTTTCAAAATGGGTGCGCTCCCAAGACGGAAGCTCGATTTGGTGCCCCCAAGATGGGAGCTTGACGAGAACTCGCTCCTAACTAGGATAGGAGCTGATCGGGCCGTTAAGGCAGTTATTCTCTTACTTTTAAGGGAGTTGTGCCATTGTGGAGATAAGAATATGAAGATCATATGTCAAGAAGTTTTGCAAATTGAAAATATCTGACTTCGAAAAATTACCCTACAAGATATGGAAAATTCTCAATAAGTATCACGTTTCCTTTAATACTTAAGTACTTAAAAGATATTTTATGTACGTGTTTATATATAACCTATATACGTTCCTTAGGCGCTCCCAACCTTAGGAGCTTCTAGGTGCCTCTGCTCCCCCGCACCCGCGTCGTGCTACTAAGCTTTTAGTCAAGGTAAGACCTCATTGGATCAAATGATTCTGGTGACTTGCATAGTACTAGATTTGTGTGGATCATGGTCGCCACTTTGTATATTTTTATGTTGTTTCGGGTTGCCAGCTAATTTTGGGGTGATAATTGTAGGGGAATAGAGACCCTTTCCATTTTTATACTAAGCTGACATGATATCACTGTGTCCTTGTAATTGATTTCACGAGTTTAACTTAAATGGAGCTCACTTGGCCATTTGTTCATTTGAGTTTTTTGAGATATTATATGGCTATGTTTTTGATGAATGAACTAGCATCAAGGTGGATGAAGTGATACAAGAGCTAGACCTTTTTTTACATTAAACACAGTTTTTTGTCTCCATGTAGCAAAGTTAACTATTGGTTTGAGTTTAATTGGGTAGAACACTCTCAAACCCCCAAGTCTAGGGTTTGAGGTGTTAGCTCAGCAATTCTCCCAAGGTCTCATATAGCCATATATGAGCCCTCTCCAAATTATCCTGGACAGCCCTGATGTGCGCCCCCTGCCATGCAAAAATGGGGGGAAAAAAAACAAGGTCCTGGAGTTCAAACTAGCAAACACACCAAATGGGAAACCAAATGCCAATAGAGAGACTTGATCCAAGATCTTCCTGAACAAAGTTCTAAATCAAAGCTCTGATATTATGATAGATCACACATTTTCTCAGAAGCTGAGCCTTTAATTAAATGGACCCGACATTTTTAGCAAGCTATTGAGCACAAGCACTAATTTAAGCTGTTTGAAAAGTCTTTCATATAGCTTCTGTTGGAGAATAAATCACTGCTTCATATGGCTCATTGGTAGGTAACACTGGAGTTGTTGCAGGTTTGGCTGTGTTATCTATTGTTACATTTTGGACCTTCCAGTCTGTATTTAACTTGATTTAATCAGCTCCTGTCTATTGGAAAAGTAACAAAACAATGTTCTTTCTGTTTGTGCTGATTTTAGTCTGTAACTAAGAGTTTAAATGAATTGGAAACTTATCCACTTGCAACGAAGTGGCGTGTTTGGTTTGCCAATTGCGATCTTTACTTTTTTTGTTCCATGAACATACTTTTGACTATCTATGGTCAGGATCGTCATATATTGGCACAGGGATGATTGATGTAATAGAGGGTTTTTCCTTGTTTGTAGGTTGTTGAAGTCAATATCAAAGTTGAAGAACCAGGAGAAGTTAATGTTCACAATAATGCATTTTATGCTGAAGAAAAGTTGCTCAGATGTGAACTGGAAGCAATGCGTGATTGTGATCCTCTGTCTGCTCGACATTGGATAGTAAGATTCACACTTTATGCTCTTTGTGCGTGTGGTCTTGTGGGCTTGGGTTTTTGTGCCATTTTATTTATGAAGCAATGAATGACCGTAGTATTCAGTTGGATTCTACAAAATACTGATTCACAAATATGTGTTGCAACTTTTAAAACTTGTTCGTCTCACACTTCGGTGGTTAATAAAGCAAAGTTTCTAGTACTTGATCACTCTGCAATACGAATGTAGATTGTATTTCTTTCAAAATACGGAGAACCCCCCTCATCTATACCTGTTTTCCATGGAAACCCTCTAACAGTTAAAAACGCCCAAACTGACCCCCTCATCTATTCAAAATGAAAATTTTCCTAACTCTGTTAACGGAATGCATGAATTGACGAGTATACCGTTCTTTGTGTTACCCTTCTCTGTCATCTTTATCCTCCCTCTCTGTTTCTCGCTCATAGACCTAGGAGAAGGAACAAGGATCGGTCTCCCTGCTCCCGACAACTCTATCCTCACCGTTGCCGGCATCGACCTCAACCACGGTGACATCGGCAGATTCCTGGTGGAGGAACTCGGCCTCTTAACAGATCTCGAATTGTTCCACCTCAACTCTTAACAGCTTATGTAAAACTTGTGAAGTGAAGTCCCACATCGCTTGGTTACCGAAGTAATATGAAGAATATAAGCGTGAGGGCACCCTCACTTCACAATAGCTAGCTTTTGGGGTTGAGTTCTACCCTAGACCATGCAACATGGTATCCGAGCCAGGTATGCCAAGGATGGGTAGGGTGCGTATCCTTGGCCTGCATGCGGCAGGTGCTGCCAAGTGAGCGCGCCAGGCGTGAGGGAGGGTGTGAAGTGAAGTCTCACATCGCTTGGGTATCAAAGTAATATGAAGAATATAAGCGTGAGGGCACCCTCACTTCAATAGTTAGTTTTTGGGGTGAATACTACCCAAGACCGTGTATAGAACCTTCCACCAAAGTTCCAAGAAATTGAAACTCCTGTTCAATGTGGATCTTTGCAACAAGTAACAACCGCTCTGCAAGAAATTTCCCCTACGTCGTGCTTAAATTACCTTGAAATTGGAGAGATGTTTGTGTGAATTGGGAATTATGAGAGGGAAATAGAATGGGGCTCTTGAATCCTAGCTTCGTCAGCGGAAATGAAACCGCCAAACCTTCACCGATCCCCTCGAAATCGTCCGCATCCCACATTGCTACCCAAGGACCTTATCAGTCGACGGTGGAACAAAAAGTTGCCACGCCCATCTGAGATTTGCAACCTTGACTCCGACCCATGTCAAACAACTACTATGTAATAAATTGCAGTAGCTTGCAATTCAAAGGTACAGAATGTTTATAGAATCAAAAATGGAATTTGGTAAACCGAGGCCTTTGATAAATTAATGAACCAGACACTTCTATAATATGTACTTTGTATATGTACGTATGTATGCATCCATGTGAGGAGATTAAAAAAAGGAGTCTTATAGAATGCATAGAGTGGCAGATATTGTGGTCTGGTTTAATCTAAATATCAAAGTGAAAGAGGCAGCAGATTTCCGAATGGGTGAGTGGTGAAGACAGGCTGCCGCCAGTGTGGGAGGTGGCGAGGTGCAGCAAAGTATGACATTGAGAGAGAGCGAATCACGACTAAGGTTTGATGAGAGGGAAGAACGATGTATAAGTACTGTTAAATGGCATTTTTGAGTAAAAAATGCCCAAATTAGTGACATGTGCCCTTGCAACAAACGGTTCTGAAACGGAAGGGTGTCACTTGGGTAACGAAAGTAATGAGGGGGTCCATTTGGGCATTTTTAAAGAGGTCTCCGTGGGAAACAGGTATAGATGTGGGGTCTCCGTGGAATTCCACCTTTCAAAATTCTTGAGTAGTTATTTGCTTCTCATGGTGATTCTTTGTATCTTCTGCTCCCTATATTCATTGTATACAATAAGAAGAATTCCATTCTTATAAGAATTGATTTCTTGTATGTGTTGGATAAATTGTGAAAGCTATTTTCATCATTCAGATCAGAAACACAAGAAATGTCAACCGGACTGGGCAATTGACAGGCTTTAAGCTTGTGCCTGGAAGAAATTGTTTACCTTTAGCTGGCACCGAGGCAAAATTTCTGAGAAGAGCTGCATTTTTGAGGCATAATCTTTGGGTCACCCCTTACGCACATGATGAGATGTACCCTGGAGGAGAGTTTCCTAACCAAAATCCACGCGTTGGGGAGGGATTGGCTACTTGGGTGAAGCAGAATCGATCCCTGGAGGAAAATGACATAGTTCTTTGGTCAGTCTGTCCATCCTTTTCATGTTTACCTTGTTTTGTTGTTTCATCAGGGAAATTATTTTCACACTACATTTTATTCTTCTTGAGTAAATTTACAAGACTATAATTTCTATTAGTAACCAATCAAATGCTTTGTATAATGGTACTTCAGTAAGAGCAGAACAAGGAATGTGGTTGTATAAAAGTTTTGTTAAAATCATTTCTTTTTTAAACTGTTTTCCTACCGTCAGTAGAGGCTAACAATGCACTCATTCTATCTTTGTCATTCATATGTGCAACCGTTTTATCTATTCTAGAACATTGATTTTGTTGTCTTAACAATTTCACAATCTTAATTACTGGAATATGACCTCATGGTACTCTGGTTGATTGGTCTTCTTGGCTACATTTCTTTTGTTTAAAATAACCACAAACTAAAACTTCTATGGAGGCAAACATTGCTCATGTTGGATTTGTAGTGCAACAGGGACAGGGTCAATTGCAGGCCGATTAGTTTCAAATTTTGGATCTGGCAGAGACTCTCTCTCTCTCTCTCTCTCTCTCTCTCTCTCTCATTTTGGTGGGCGTGGGGATTAGTTTTTTACTCTCTTTTTTCTTCAGGAACAACTTGGTAAATAGCATGGCAAGATACAGTCTATCTTTCAACATCTAATTCTGTTAACTGTTACAGGTATGTATTTGGAGTGACCCACATTCCTCGACTAGAAGACTGGCCTGTCATGCCAGTTGACCATATCGGTTTCATGCTAATGGTATACGTTCACTCTCATCTTTATAGCGTAGAATTGCAATCTTCATGAGAAGGGTCTTATATTTCCTTATGATTACCAACTATTTAGACCTAAAAGTCGTCGAAGTCCTTGCATTTTTGACTTTGAGGAACTTTCATGTTAATAGCGTTTTATACTGGTTTATTGAGTTAAGCCATTTTTCCTGTTTGTCATGCAGCCGCATGGGTTTTTTAACTGCTCTCCCGCGGTGGATGTCCCTCCGAGCTCATGTGATTCAGATGTGAAGGACAATGGGAATGGGAACGAGAATGGAAATGGGGTGGTTGTGACAAAGCCACTCCAGAATGCATTGCTTGCGAAGCTTTAAAAACACAGATCAAACATGGTTACAGGGAAGGTGGGCAGAAATGATACACGAGACTTTTTAATCAGGTTTTCATGTTTTTCATAATAATCACATATGCTTCAACAAGTACTATCATGTTTCCTAAACCCACAATCAAGAGTGCCGTATGACTATTTATCTTATATCCTCTGTGTATGGAAAATGAAAGAGTGTGAGGGTGTTTGGGAGGGATTCTGGGCCCAGATTCTGGATTTTGGATTGTGCTTCTGGATTATTGAAGTGCTAGGAGAGATTCTAAAGAGTGGATTATGAGAGAATGGATTTATGAAAACAAGCGTAAGGATGCACAATCTCAAAAGTAACTCCATGGCTACTTCTCGATTCTGAATATAGATTATTAGAATACGATGACCATTCTATCCTCTTAACTTTTTAACTATTTACAAACCTACCCACCCATTGAGTTTCAAAAATGGACAATTCTTATTTTTATTTTTTGCTAATGTACTGAAGCTAATTAACATGTGGAGGTAATCGATTTTGGAGAGGTGCTTGTTTCCTCTCTGTAATGGAGGTAACATTGTGTAGAAATAATGTGTTATGAAGAGCAATTTTAGTTATGTAACGAAAGAATATTCATTTTTGTTCTGTAATGAATAAAATGGACGAATATGCATAATGCATATTTATAGTTTCAAGGAAAATAATGTCACATGTATTTACATAAAGAGACATAATAACAAGGGCATTATGGTCAAATGTTCATCCACAATCCAATAATCTGATTATACTTCCATGCACTTCACATATGTATAATCAATTTTTCACACTTCTACCAAACACTTTCACAGTTTCGGATTATGAGACTTCACACTCTACAATCCAATCTCTATAATCCACCAAAATAATCTGCGCCAAACAACCACACAATTTTATTATGGATCAATCGTTATACTCGTGGGAGTAGGTATTTTTTTTCTCATTCTATCTCTATCTCTCATTCTCGATTTTTCTTTTCTTGTATAATTATGAATCTATCATTAAGGTTTGTTGGTGGTAGAAGATTTTAGTGACCGCGTCCAAGTATGGGATTGGGTCTTCTATCAACATTTTGTTATTTGCTGATTATAAAAAAATAATAATCAACATTTTGTTTTCATCGGAAGGTTTTCATGCGGCGGAAGGTTTTAGTGAAACCATGCAACAGTCGGGAGATGAAGCCGGCATGGCATTGTTGCTTCACAATCCTTTCGCAATATCCAAGTAGTTATTGGTACTCAGTTTTCGAGTTTCTCCTCGAATCTCTCTCTTTTTGCTCTCGAAACAGCAGCTTTGTGAACCTGTTGCGTCGACGTCTTCCCCTGTTTCTCCTAGTTCAATCTATTTACAAATGCCCACTGTGAAACCAAGGCCATTCACCCAAACACACAGCAAAATCTAATCGCACCTTCTTTGTTCAATTCACAGAATCCAGGGCCAGAGAAACCAAACACACATTTGGATAATTTGTCAACTGTATTCGATCGCTGTAGCTTTTCGATAGGTGTTTTTAGATTCTCATAGGACTTGGTCCCATTGCAGGAAAATTCTGAATAATTTGGTCGTATGTTTGATTTATAACACTAAAAAAACATTGTAATTTTATGCTCCAGTAGTAATCAATTTCCCTATATAGCCATGGAGGATCTAGGCGGCAATGGGTTGACATGTAGAATAGCGATTTAAACGACATCATTTTGGGAGTTTGCCTAATATGCCTTTCAGAAGAAAGCTAAAAAATAATTTGCAGTATTTATCAAAAATAAATAAATAAATTGCCGAGAGCCTATTCTCCATACCTGCCAGGTAGTATTGCCTGGCATCACATAGTCATCCCATCGCACTTATGATGGGACTAGATGTTCTAAGGGCATTCCACCGCGTGCTACGAATGCTAAAGAGTAAGTTTAGCCCCTACCAAGCGGCTATGGAATTTTGAACCGAGTAGTGGTGCTAAGTGGCCGGGGTGGTGTTGATTGTTGAATATATAACCTAATAACCCGTCTAACTCTAGGTGATAAATAAAAAATTTGTGAAGGATATTTGTATGAAAATAACCATAAGCAATCCCTTCGCTTGAATAAACATTTAGTGCCGCCAACATCCGTCCCGATCGACATGACTTTCTGCAAAGATGCACTACTCTTTGATTACTAAATTATGAACGGCTCGAATTAAAGTTTTAATAGCTTGGATATACTCAAGGAAGGACATGATTCAAACAAGAAGATGGGGATATATATATCAAAATTTTTAAAATCTGTCAAATTAGATGGAATCGCAATTGGGTGCTACTGCAATCTTCCACAAACCACAAGGTGGCTCTGTGCAACAAAGTACAAATTGAGCGTTAGGGAGTATATCCACACATAGGCCAAATCACAGCAAGTGTAAGTAAAGTTTGCCCTTTTGTTTACCTCCTCTCGTGATGGTGTTATAATGCCTTCATTGGGCAAACATATTGAAAATATGTATTTCATTGACCGCTAATTATGGTATGGAACATCTCTAATTAAAGGCATGACTATAGTTTTCATCAAAAAAAATTGAAAGCTTTTAGCAATTATCAAACATTCCTAGGATACGTTATCATTAAATTGGTCATTATCAGATAATCATTTGAAATTAAATTGGCTGACACAATTGTTAACGTTATATACCTGTTGATTTTTTCTTAGGGTGTGAACTGATGTTGTCATCCCCTATATTTTCTTCTCATTTTTTTTTTACCTAATGACCCTTGTGAGAAAGAAAGAGCAAATAAATATATTACGGAGTACTAGAGTGCATGACGACTAAATGAATTTTTGGCATTGCTTGAATTGGTGTTCACATTTTATGGATGACCTATTTAGGGTTCCTTCTGACCTGCTAGGTCATCTAGAAATTTCAAGATTATACGAGGCGACCGAAATGGAATTATTCTACAGACTGTGTGAAAGTGGATCAGAATACATACCATGTTAGAGAGAATCTCACTCTATTTTTTGATCGGCAGAGTCTCACGTTATTTCAAAAATTATAGTTTTAACAAAATGTTAGACCTCTTTGTCATCGAAAAACTTATACGATATGAAATGTTTCCATGTAATTTTCGCAGTACTTGTATTTGATCTCTTGCTCTTGATTACTAGTTATAGTTTCACCTCCCACAGAAGCAATAGCAAAAACCCAAGGGAACACAAGCCTAAAAGCAAGCAAAAACCAAGCCGACAAAAAGAAAAGCACGGGAAAATGAGATACAAAAGAGACAATCGAAAGTAAAATCTAGGCCGCAACAGGTACAACCGCTTGCAAATTTACGTTCCCCTTGGAAATTGAGCAATCAAGCCATCCAAAAGGCCAAACCTTGAACAAGCTATGTCAATTATCACCACATCTCGACCACACATATGGCATTGCGTAATTTGAAACGCAAAACTCAAGAGTCTGCAACTGAATTTACTGCCAAGCCCATATGCTGATCATATATCCTACCGACTTGTTAACCAAGATAATTTCCAAGTAGCAGCAGAGGCATGAGGGTTCATGTACATCGGACAATCTAGTGACCAAAAATGTAATCATATTGACTTTGAATCAGAAATTCACTAGTTCTCCTTGACATGGTACACTATCAAAAGAAAAAACCGTGATGGAAAGGACAACCAAAGGAACCAAACGATCCAGACCTGCAGGTACCAGAAAAATGATCTGAAAAGGAGGCCTTCACAATTAGCAAACAATAAGAGAGTAAAACAAAATCGACTGTGTCAATCAGGTGAAAGGCCTTGGGAGGTATCAACCTTGAAGCAATTATGTTTGCACTACAGGTACTGAACTACCTCCTTCAAGATTTACACAAGTCACCTCATGTTGCTTAAAGTAAGCTTACCAACATTTCGAGTCTGTATATGGAAGCCATCAGCTATGGAGATTTGTACCAAAAGTAAAACATAGAGAGAGAGAGAGAGAGAGAGAGAGAGAGAGAGAGAGAGAGAGAGAGA
>BPLS01000598.1:1000375-1024562 GCA_019656275.1 Rhododendron kiyosumense
CTTGTCTTTCCAATAATTTTCTCCTTGCTTTATTCTATACACAATAATAGAATTGTTTTTAACACTGAAAGTTTCGGTTAATTTTCTCTCCAATTTTAAGAAATATAAATAATTTACGAGGATAGATATCTCAAAATCTCAAGCGAACCGTGGTTCAAACCAAAACCAGACCGTATTTTAATGGTTCAGATTGGTTTGGTTAGGTGGATTTTATAGATTGGTTTGGTTCTCTAAATTCTTAATCCATAGGTATTGGTTTGATTCTTGATTTACTATAAAACCGAACCAATCTAATCCATACTCACCCCTAGCTATAACTTTTGATTCGAACATTTATTTTTCAAAATTCCATTATAATTAAAAGATAATCATAATACCTTTAAAATATGATGAACGATGAAATTAAGTTCTTTAATGGAAATCGAAAAGGTGCTATAACTTTCATTTCGGAAGGGAAGTGAGAAATCTTTGAGTCTGAAGAGTCTTTTTTTTTTCCTTTTTGAAAACAATAGAGGTAGAGATAGAGTATTTGTTGAGAGATAGAGAATTAATCAAATTGCGCGAAAATTGGCCAGATCGGATTCATGAGTTATCCAAAAAAAAAATCTCAATATCACTTTTTCAGTAAAATTCTTCACACTCCTATCACTTTTTAAATAAGATGCATGATTTCGTACGTACTCCTAAATAGAGTGTTGGTTTGGATAACTTGGATAAGTAAAAAGCTCTCATTACTCCCAACGCCACTGCTAGATCGGTAATATACATCAAGTGATTGTTCAGTGCTTCTAGAGGATTGCTGTTAAGGATTTTTCCACCGCGAATTGACATGGTTGCTAGCCACATATTTTCAGGCGAAACACACAGTAATTCGAGGCGGCCGGGGATCATATACTTGTTCACGTACACACCAAACCACTATCACAAAGTGAAAGAGCTAGCTGGTTTTTCACCATAAGGAAGTTAATTTTTGAACAAAGACTACCGGCAAATTAAGTTTAAATTTGATAAATAACTCACTATCTAATTACAAGAAAATTAGACGGATTAAAGCCCCCTGAAACACTGACAATGAAAGATTAAAGTGCACTAATTTGACAAGAGTAATTAATAGAGTTTGACAGAAACTCAAAGAACCAAAGCAAAAGTTACATGTCATTTTACTCCTAACAAGCCATTTACATGAACTCCTGGCCACTGAAAAGAGCTAATGGAAAAAGAAAATTAAAGCTAAAGACCGACCAGAATAAGTAGTAATTAACAATAGTCAAATGGATTAAGAAGTCTAGATTATAAGTTAGGCCCTCTCAACACGGCGAATGAAAACAGTTTCCAAATCCGGTGGATTGAAAAACTCTCTAACACTACCGTAATGACACATTGGAGAAGATTTGCGCTTCCTCGGGGCAGCCGGACAAGTCAGTCTGGCCGGGACTCTTGCTTCCTCCCCGGTCGGAGTCGTCGGGAGCTCCCCTTCGTTGTTTTCTGACTGTTTCTCCGGTGCCGGTTTCGTGAAAATAGGCTTCAGTTGTCTCCGCAACGGAATTCCGGCGACCACCCATTTCTTGCCTTCCGATTCTCTCACTCCTCCGTCCATTTGAGGCTTGTCTGGTGGGTATAATCCCATGTTAGGATCAAAGTATAGGGTCTAGATTAAATAGCAGAGGAAAAATATTAGTAGAAAACAGAATCTGATTCTCTTGAGTAACTAGATGGAAAGTATTGCAAGTGAGAGAGAGAAAGCAGGGGTGGAGGAGGGGAAAAAGGGAATTTGGTTCTGACTGTTGGGGAACCTTTATTTAAGGAGACATGAGAAAGAAGTAAAAGAGGCTTTTAAGTGAAGATTTGAGTGTTCAATGTTCTGTTACAGCCAATAAGAAGGAGAGAGACAGAGAGCACCCGAGGAAACCGTGACCTAAGCGAAAGATAGATCGATTAAAGGCTAATGAGAATGAGAGAGAGAGAGGTCAAGCTGCCCGTGAAAGTTGCTGACAGCGGGCACGGCATATATAGGAAACATATGACCTGGATTTCATTTGGCGCCAATTGCTTTTTTCCAACCCTTAAATGGTTTTATTCTCTTCTTCCTCAGTGCTAAGGGTCATCATCGGGCCAGACCGGTCCAGTCCGCCAAGTCATTATTCAAGCCCGCCCACAAGACGGGCCGACCGAACTTTTACATTTTTACAGGCCGGGCTACCTACCATAAATTGAAGTCCAAGCCCAGGCCACAGGCTAGCAGGCCAAAAATCGGGCGGACCACTGGACGGGCTAACGGGGGGCTTAAATTTCCTTGGGTAAGGGAAAAAAGAAAGGATTTTGTGGGATTTTGAGTTAATGGGTGAGCCTGTGGGCGGGCTATTGGACGGGTACCACGGGCAGACTCATGGGCGGGACCGAATAAAAATTCATAGGCCCAAGCCCGCCCATTACAAACTACGGGCCGGGCCGCCCGTTTCACGGGCTCAGGCCGGCTAAAAGCCCAATGGGCCGGGGGCCTTCAGGCTAAATGACGACCCTTACTCTGTGCTATCCAAAACAAGTGGATTTTCAGTTTCAAAATTGATTTTCTCACTCTTCTTTGTTCTTATTGCACGATGGATAATTTTGAGTCTATTACCCTTTCTTCCTGTCGGGTAAAGCTTTTTTTTTTTTTTTTTCCCCGTAATTTATAAGTTTCGGTAAAATGTGCTTCTACTAACGCAGATAACTCCATTTTTCCAACGGAACTGAAAGATGGAGGGCGAGCCATACTCGATGATCTAGTAAATGAATGAGGGTAGAGATCATGAACACATGCCATTCTACGCCTTCAAAGAACGCTTAATTATAATTTTAGAAGAAGGCATGTTACATTTTCAAAAAAAGAGAGAAAAGTGAAAAAAGCTCCTTAGTATTTGTAACACTTCTAGTACTCTGGAAAAAACTAGGCCTTATTGGGTTTCAAAAAATTCATAGTGCGATGGCATCTCATTATTCTCATACAACTCTTCAGATAATTCATCCAATCCAATGACACTTAAAATGTGTTTTGAAGTTATTTTTGACTATATAAAGTTTTCTCAACTCTTTGTGCAATACTATAATTTCTTTAGAAAATTAGTCTTAGATTCATTATGTGAATTTCATAAGTACAAGTTCACCTATTAATTTTGTAAGGTCTCAAGTCCATTTTAGGGTACTCTAGAGTAGAGTAGGATATCCTAGGGCTTAGGCACTTTCATAAGATTTTAGGGTGCACATTTTTATTATAGGATAGGGTACCCTAAGGAATGGTAGATTACCCTAGTGTAGGGTATCCTAGGGTTTTAGCACTTTTATAGAATTTTAGGGTGCACTTTTCTATTATATGGTTTTAGTGGTTTAGGCTCCGTTCCACTTTCTTCAAAAAACTTTCTTTTTCAAAAAGAAGGTAATTTCAAACTCAAATACGATAAAATTGAAAAAAAAATTTAAATTTTTTTTGCACCGTTTAAATGATTTCAATAAAAACTATCAAATAAGATCCATATTAGTAGAAAAATTATTTTGCGTAAACACGTGATTTTTGAGCTTCAAATTACATTCTTTTTGAAAACGAAGGTTAACAATGAAACTAAAACGGCACCTTAGGCACTTTTATGGGGTTTAGGGGTTTAGGCACTTTTATAGGGTTTAGGGTTTTAGGCACTTTTATTGGGTACCATAGGATTTAGATTGTGTGGACTTGTGGTTTTACAAAACTATTAGGTGGACTTGTGAGCTTATGAAATGTCTATAATAGATTTATCACTAAATCTCCCTAATTTCTTCACGTCCAAGGTCCAATATTAAAATATTTTCAGAGGTTTTCCTAACTTTGTCTTTGCCAAATATTATTATTTTTTGGATAATAACTCACTATCAAATTTTCTTTTAATTGTAATGGTGACACCACAATTGTACTTTTCTTTTATTATCAATGCATTTCTTGCTCTTCCTAAAAAAACAAAAAACAAAAAAGAGAGAGAACCCAGAACGGAGCGAGAATAAAACTTTAGGTGTAATTATTGTTCTTCTTGATTGATTTTGCGTTACAAAGAAAGAAATGTAGAAAGAGATAATGACAACAACCAATATGAGGGAAGAAAGAGAATGCTAGAAAGGTTTTGGAGTTAGATGTAAAGAATCGGAGAAATTTTTGGGAGCAAATAGGATACGGTTGACGTGGTACTCAATGCACACATTCGGACTGTCCAAAAATGCAATCAACGATCCGGATTAAAACACACTACTCCTTTTCTTTTTCCTTTTTTAAAATCTGGTTGGTACTTTTAATCTGGATCATCTGTTGTATTTTTGGACGGTTTAGATATGCGCGTCAATTACCACGTGGTATCCAATTTATACAACCAAAAAGTCCTGTACTATGGCACGTCAGACAAGAAATTGGTTGAAATGGAAGAAGAAGAAATCTGGATAGGAAGAATGCCTCAAAGGAGAATCCGGAGTAATAAAAGGAAGATGAATCTAATAAGGAGGATGAGGCTTCTATTTCTGTGGAGTTGTAGATTTCTTTCGTCTGGTGTCATAGGCTTTTGGTGCGATTTGTTAGGTGCTGGTTGGGTTGTCCTATGGCTTCTCGGTTTGTTCCGGCTTTTCGCTTTGGTTTTGTTTGTACCTGTGGTTTGTGGGGTTTGCCTTTGGTGGTTTCGTTTAGGTTTTTGGGTTTTTTAGTTAGGTTTTTCTTCGGAATTTTCTTGCTGGTTTTGGTTGACTTCTTCTTGTTGACCTCAATGACGGATCTAGGAATATAGTTTAGTGGGGGCATCTGTTAATCATGATTGCGAAAGTTCATTTTTTTTAGTCAATCATAGTAAGATTGTACAAAATTAAAACATGCATTACTAACTATAAAAATTTATAACACGTACTTTAAGTTAAATTGGGTAAAAAATGAGTACAAAATCTCAGACAAAAATTTTAAAATATGTTTTAAATGAATATCAACAAGTTTTAGAATGATCGAGCTAGTTTTGTTAATAACTTTATTTTAAGATATTTCTCTCAGATGGTTAAAAATAAAGAGAATCAAAAAGAATTTCTCCAAATATACAAATAGCTCGTAAAACAACAAATATAAATGCATCATATGATGAAATTCAAACATAAAATTAATTATATATGTCTATTTTTGAGATATATGCAAGTGTGTATGTTTATATATTAACACACTTTCATAATTATGCTAATTTATACAATATATATATATATATATAAATAATATTTCAATTTCAAGTGGGGGCACATGCCCCACGTGCCCCCCTTTAGATCTGTCCCTGGTTGTCCTTCTTCGGTCTTGGATGGTGTATGCTGGTGTGTCCTTGCTCCGTTTAATTTTTATAATCCTCTATAAAGATTAATAAAATTCCTTTTGCTGGAAAAAAATATGAGTAAAGAAAAAGAACAGCCCCTTAATTTCATTAACACAGTATGACCCATTTTTATTTACTTGCAAGTCTAGGTAGGAAATTGTGGGTCTCTCCTTGATGGTGCATTTTTAGATTGGGCTGAAATTCTTGAAAATATGGGCCAATTACCTGAACTTGCCCATAATTTATCCAGTAATGAATCGAGATTTTAAGGGAAAATGATAGCCAATGACGTGTTTTGATAATTAATATCCGCCAAGGACATTTTGTTCATAAACAAATGTTCTTAGCATGTCCTTAAAAGGTATTAATTATCAAAACACGTCCTAGGCAATTATTTTCCCAGATTATAAATACGGATCTGGGCCTGCTGTGCCGCCCATTTTGGTTAAACCCAAGTAGGGCTGCAAACGAGCCGAGTCGAGCCGAGTCACAACATGTTCGAGCTCGGCTCGGTCATTTATGGGGAGGCTCGAGCTCGGCTCGAGCTCGAATCGAGCTCGAAAATATGGGCTCGAGCTCGGCTCGATAATCATTAGCACAGCTCGAGCTCGGCTCGTCTAAGCTCAATAGTATATGAACGAGTCAGCTTGGCTCGAACTCGAGCTCGTTTAAAACCCAACTTTCACTTTTTATTATATATACCCCCAGATAAAAAAAAAAAAATTATATATATATACTCGGCTCGCGAGCCGACTCGAGCCAAGCTCATCGCAACTCGAGCTTGGCTCGTTTATGAAACGAGCTTATAAAACCGGCTCGAGCTCGTTCGTTTACCTTCCGAGCCGAGCTTGAACGAGCCAATAACGAGCCGAGCTGCGAGCCGCTCGCAAGCGGCTCGGTTCGTTTGCAGCCCTAAACCCAAGCTTGAAAACGCAATATGAACTGTTCTATTTAGAGTTAAATGCGAGCAACAACTCTGTAAAAACTCAATTTGCATCGGCATCGTTAGCTTACTGACCTAATCAAATAATTTTTTTGTGCATTTTTATTGCTCATGTACTAAAGAGAAGCGTGATTTTCTTAGTAAGTTGCGGATGCCAGATTAAATTGATTATTTACGGGACGATTACACGCATCAAGATTTACAAAGTGAACGGTTTAGATTATGAGTTCGAACTCGGTAAGTGGCCCGAATCAATGGCATAACGGTCCTTGGTCCAATAAAAAAATAATGATGCGACAATAAAATGAAACGAGACTGAAAGTTGGAATGGAATTAACCCCAAAGGATTGACAAAGTGGACATAAGAAAGCAATAAGTGCTTGACCATGGGATCCCACAGTGGCCAACCATATCAAATCATGTGGCCACTGGAATATGCCTGGTCGTTACCTTCAGGGTTCAGAATTAGTCGATGTGCACACAAGTTGTCCGGACATCTATCTGTCTAGTTATAAAAAAGAAGAAGCTGGAATGGAATTTTCCAATCCTGATTGAACATAGCCTTGGCAGCAGGGACGAAGGTACAATTTGGATGAAATAGGTAAGACGGACCGATGCCCTCACGGATTTCATCGACTTTGTGCTAAATGATGCAGAGAGTGAAGAAGCCTATATAGGCTATATGGTAGGGAAGTTTACTCATGTCAGACTTTTGTGCATAACTACGTGCGAACTTGGAAGACTATTCGCAATACATTTTTTTCTTTTGGTGACACAGAATGTCTTAAGCCAGCTTGCGCACATTTTGAATTAATCTCTAGTATTCTTCAATAGCTGTTTCATACTCTTAAAAAAAAAAAAATGCATGTGGCATTTATACGACAGCAAAAGTGCATCTCTACTGTTTCGAGCTTTCTTATGTTTTGTTTGGATTGGTTTTTGAGAATTTTTGAGTTTGATTTTTGAAATAATGAGTGGAGAGAGAAATTAGGGTGATGAGTGAAAAGAAATACCGTAAGAATAATGATTAGGAATAGGGGAGAGAGTAATGATTGTAATTAGGGGTAATAAGTGTTTTTTAAGTTAAATTTTTTTCTTCAAATTAGCATCCAAACAAGTAATTAGTCATTGTGGAGTAAATTTTAGCAAATGCCTTAAAGTCTGCCAAAGTCATTTATTGGTTTCTTTTCCTATCATCATCAATACTCTTGATCTCTCTAGTCTCTTGCTAGCTTTTGATGGAACGATAAAAAACCGAGTCCTTGTGCAAACAAACAATGTACCAACTGCACAACAGGATTAAGAGATGATAACTTGGCATTGTAGCAAGCTTGGC
The DNA here is from genome assembly GCA_019656275.1 of Rhododendron kiyosumense. Lineage (NCBI taxonomy): Eukaryota > Viridiplantae > Streptophyta > Magnoliopsida > Ericales > Ericaceae > Rhododendron > Rhododendron kiyosumense. The sequence continues at coordinate 1,007,988 of BPLS01000598.1, forward strand.
AAAGACATTACCAAAATGACAAAATCTACGTGCGATGCTCTCAATACGACTGTCCACTTAAAATTGCGTACGCAGAATCCAGTGTAGGTGAGAGAGAGAGTGAATGCAATATTATGAGAGAGAGAGAGAGAGAGAGAGAGAGAGAGAGAGAGAGAGAGAGAGAGAGAGTGTGTGTGTGTTTTTTTTTTTGGCCAAAGCTTGCTTTTTGCTAGAAAAGCAAGCGGTACAAAAGAGGCTGATCTAGGTAGGGTATTAACTTGCAAGGACAGAATGACTAAACATGAACCATTTCAAGCACACAGATAGCACTCTTAAGAATAGGCCCGTCACCGATTCCAAATATTTGGGCACTTCTTCAGAATCAGTATAGCCTGTGGCATTCTCTAATTTTCTCCAATATTGTTGCAGTTTCTCCTATATGAACAACTCAAAGAATATTTTCCACATTTTTTTGTGAAGTTGGTTGGCTTACACTGCTTTGAGTAAAACTCAAATTCAAAAGCTAACTATCGATTTGGGTACCCTCCCGCTTATATGCAACACACACATCAAAACCTCTCTTCCTTCTTTATCTATTTGCCAGAGCTTCCCTTTTAGCAGCAGGAAAAGAGAGTCTGAATGATTTAGAGAATCCACCGGGTAAACTAAAACTTTCGCAGTTGATGAGATGAAAAACTGATCTGCTGCTAAATTAGTGCAGAAAACAGTCTAATCATCCTAGTAGCACCCATCATCAGGTTAAGAAATCACTGCCCTTTTTCTTATGAATGTTGTTATTTAGTTGCTGGAGCTTCCCGACATGAAAAATGAATTTCCATGTTGGCCTCTTCCAAAACACTCAAGAATGACACATTATTTTCCGAACATTGCATACAGAGAAATCCTAGTGGGAATCGGTTCCAAAATATCGATTATGCCTAGTAAGGTTTGTTTCATGTCGAACATCTAATTTTAGTAGGTGGTCATCGTAAAGAATACTGAAGTAATCCGGTGGATATTTGAACCATCAATGCATATAATTAATTCATCAGAAGCGAAAAGTCAATGAAGGGCTACTGTAAAACAGAAGCAAATTGGTATCCCAATTGTATGGACAGAGGAGGATATTGGTTCAGGGGTGTACATACAGTTGACAGTTTCCACCATCAGAAGAGAATTATACAGATTATAAACTTAAGCACACCTTTACATCCTGGAATAGCCTCTGTGGTCTTCATATTGCTCCATGAACTCATCATTGAACTTCTTGAAACTTGCCATAATTGCAGGCATCTCTTCTTCGGCTGGTAAGATGGTTGTCCTCAGATGGAATACCCTATTCAGGAAGCAAGCCATCAGATGAACTTGCATTTCGGTTGCAACAAAGTGTAAGACACGCAAAGGTGCCAAGTTGGCAAAGACTTGAGAAATGAGATTTAATGTTGCATTTTCTTTCTTCTATACTTTCTTGCATTGATTTTGTGGAGTCGTGACCTGCTGTTGCGTAGCTAATTACACTTTTGGTTTGTTCTTAGTTAAAACAGTGTAGCACATCACCATTGACCCAAAAAAGGGGGAAAACCTAAGAATAGAGCTAAAATTCTTGTTCTCAGATGAAGTTAGGCATATCAGCCCCTTTAAGAAAAACACAAAACTTAGTTCCTGTAACATTATGCAGGGAAATTGTAAATCGGGATATGAAGAAGAGCACCAATGTTTATTGGTTCCAATGCCTTCGAAAACATAGAGGTATTGGAAGAAATTTGATTGGAACATGGCCTATGGAATGACAAAAAGAAGAAGAAAAAAAGTGGTTACCCTTCTTTTTGTCCAAATCCTGAACCAGGGACGGTGGAGATGCCAGTGGCTTCCAATAGCTTGAGACAATAGAAAACATCTGGAACCTTTCCAAGCCTTCTCGCAGCCTCTATTGCTTTTGGTGGCAAACGTATTTGTGGGAAGGAATACATGGCACCTGAATATTCCCCAATATATTAGAATAAATTTCGGAAAGCACAAGAAACTGGGAATAGAATGAGAAATGGTTTACCTTCTGTAAAATTACAAACAACATTTCTGCAGCTGTTGAACCCATCAGTCATAATTCGGGCTCTCTTCCTCAGTGACTCAAGGATGCCTTCGCTGCACTCACCATTAAGAGAACCACAATTAGTTCACTACCAAATAAAACCATTTCTGGATGGACCCGGCTTCTCCGCAATCCTGGTTTGGATTGCAGTTGCATCTTGGTGGTCCATCTCGACAATTATGGTCAAGGTTTGTGAAAGACTCATGTCGTAAGATACTTTTCTGGTATCACCATTATAAACACTTTTGGGTGGCTGCAATTGCACGGACTGCACTCTACAATCCAAAAACAGACTTCAGAGAAGCCAGATTCATTCTGGATTCCATGTTAGAAATTCAGCACTCCCAGGGTTTAATTATTGATGATTTTAAGCCCCTAGCTAATCAACTTCTGGAAGGAAAAGGTGTATAACCAACTCTTTTCTCCAGTGACTGTGCCTTCACAAATTATGCTCCCAATTGTGTAGTCATGCTGTTTTTCCTCGTAGTTGTTTTATATAACTTTGATCCACCAACCCCACAAACCGAGAGTAAAAAAAACGAGGAGAAATGAATAGAGTGACTATCTGAACACCACTATCAGTCTATAACCACTAGATCGTGGCTTTGGAACGCAGTTGACCCTAGTATTGATACTGAAAGACTAGTCATGGTCAGTAAAACTTCTTTCGATCGTGGCTTTGGAACGTAGTTGACCTTGTTTCGATACTGACCAAGAATAGTGAAAAGACATTAGGGATTCTTCTGGTACTTTCATCAGTCACAGTACAAACTACAGAATGAGAAACTTATATAGGGTTGAAAAATGAGATACCTTTCCCTAACAAATTGGTTATATGAGATATCTCCTGGCTTCAGCGGGTTGACCATCAGTCCTACCTGCAAAAGTAAGTAATCCTCTCACCTTGAGACTAATCTATCAAAAGGAAGTTGCACCATCTAGTTTCATGAATATAAATCACAACATACAGAAAGAAACAAAAGTCACAAACAATACAATATGGTACTCAACCAAGTTCCTCCACTCCCTGGATGACACAGAAATAAGTGACTATTGGATTCCTACTTACAAATATCTGCCCAGGAACAGTTGGACTGAGTGATATTGATGCAACCTTATAGATTTCATCAACAGTCTGCACACACAAAAAAAAGAAGATGATAAGGCGCCTTTACTAATGCATGTATACATATCGAAATGAACTTCTTTTGAAGTCAAGTTACTGTTCCAAGCAATGTTTTCAAAGGCGTTTTCTGGGCTCGCCTTGGGGCGTTGGGGCAGTGAGGCTCTGCCAAAACGCCTCGGGGCTTAAAAATTTGGGCAATGAACCACAAAGGCAATCGCCTAATTTCCTTAGGCGCGCTAAGGCGTACGCCTCAATCGCCTTTTACGCTCCGATAGGTGAGACGTAAGCCTTAGGAGAGAAATTTTCCTAATCTATTTTGGTAATTTCCTAATTCAAACCCCCTCTCTCTCTCTCTGTTGCCTTGTTAAAATTGATCATCATCTACAGTCGGGTTCTAAACAGTTGTGCTATGTTTTCCTTTACTAAATGACGAATTAATATGTTCTGTTAATAGCTAATAAAGTGATAAGTTAATAAGATAAAAAATTAACAACTAATAAAGTGATGTTATAGAGTTTCTCAATTAGTTATTAGTTATTAACTAATAAGGTAATAATAAGTCATTAATTGATATTCTACTTTATGCTATCTTTTTGTATTAATCTATCTTTTATGAACTGCACATTTTTTGTATTTTAAAGTTATTTTATTAATTTAATTATTTAAAAAATAGAAAATATAAAGGCTTACGCCTCAATGCCTCGGGGCATACGCCTCGCCCCATAAAGGGTCAAGCACCTCACTGTACGCTTTCGCCTCTGAAAACTTTGGTTCCAAGGGAAGGTAAGTAGATAAGTAATTCCGTTAAAATGAAATGAAATACTATTTCATTTGTTTGTCGCATGAAGATTGTCCATTGAGAAATAAATAGAAAATAATGCGAGAACAAAGAAAAAAGAAAACTGAAACATGGTAGAGCTTCAGTTGATCATGTGAATATATAGTACTGTGTGTGTGTGTGTGTTACCATATTTCCCTGAAACCTTGGATTCTCTTTTGATGCTCAAAACATAATAACAAATTTCAGAAAAGCTTTTTGAAAAGAAATGAGAAATGGACTGGTTTACAATTCAAGAAGCATGTGGATGACTATTTGACAAAACACTGCAAACCTTAGGAGGTATGTTAGTCATCTCAAAGTATCCGCCGCGCTGTCCGCATTCACCCCAATATCCTTTTGAAACGGTGTGGAAAGAAACAAGCTGGAGCTCATTGCTTATCGGTGGTCCCATATCATACATAACCTATCATTGTGAAAGAAAAGTGCAATGTCACTTGATTTTAAGATCCCATAGAAAAATTCGGATTAAGTTCCTAACGCCGTAAGGACATTTACCTTTCTTGCACTGATAAATGGGCGCTCATCTTGGTAAATATTCTGTTGATAAACTTCGTCCCCAAGCAAGACTAAATTTTCTCGGTAACAGAAACGTAAAATCTCTTTCAGATTAGCTACACTGAGACACTGTCCAGTAGGATTACCAGGGTTTATAATCACCATTGCTCGTACCTGGTTATAAATAGTAGAACAGATAAGGATATGGAGGAGAAACGACGTGAAATTATGGTCCAAAGTTTGGTTAAAAGTTGCTCACAGAAGAGAAATGTCATCCGATCAATAAAAAAAAAGAAGACGATAGTGTTAGGACAATGTACTATACTCCAGCTACCTGGCTTTACAATATATTCCCTCCGTCCCATAATTCTGACCCTTTTGGAATTCAAGCTTTTATAGGAGGCATGTAATAATGGTGTTTAAATTTTAATAGAAATTTGAAGGCAGTAATTCCATATGGCCCCTTTATTCTCACTTTTGAGTGATTTGTAGTTATTTGTGACTTGTAAGGGTCTAAGGGATAGTTCTGAAACACCAAAAGATGTATACGTTGACTTTTTCAAAGAGAACTAACAATTGGGGACATCCCCAAATGGAAAGATGGAACAGGAATATGAGAAGAAGGGAGTACGAATGAACACCAAAAACGCCATACAACAAGCCAAGAAAAAATTTCATTCAGTTGTTAAATGCCAAGTTAGGACCAATCAATTGGTGTCAAAATTGCAAAATCAAAGGCCCTTTCTCTAAGACATCCAGTCATACAGCTTCAGAGTTCCAAAATATGTCCAGATTTGTTATTTTATTGTTCAAACAAAATGCAAGGGAAATACTCACAGTTATTCCTTTAGAGCGAGCATGTGCAACTGATTCTCGAAGGTTATTAATATCAAGACCCCAGTTTGCTGTCTCTTCCAGGTAATATGGAACAAGTGAGCCCCCAAACAAAGATATTGCAGCTGAGTAAAGTGGATATTGAGGAACAGGAACCAAAATCTGGTCACACAAGTAACTTATTCACAAGTATGCTGGAGAAACCAATAGGAAGTCATGAATACCCATTGAGAGAGAAAACTATTGATTTCACAACACAGGAAATAGAATGTTGCAAAGTCCTCCTGTGAAAATTACGTACCCCATCCCCTTCACCTCGGATAATAGTGTTCAAGATCTGCATTACTCCTTTGCTTGCACCATCGGTGAGAAATATAAGTTCTGGGTCACTGTTGTTGATGCATGAACCAACAAAGCACTTTAAGATATTTAAATTACGATACAAGTAACACTATAATCAGCTGAGACTTAAAATTGTAACATAATAATATCAAGCATCATCACCTGGGATACCCATCACGCCTTCCAATGAACTCTGCCACTTCCTTCCTCACTCCAGGAAGGCCTCTTGAATCACTGTAAGCACCTTATCAATTGACAATGGAACTAATTACAAAGAGCTTGAGTGCTCAGTCTCCATCTCATTTACTGCATTCTATCTTTCAACAGTTCAACCAAGAAGTTTGAAGAAAAAGAAAAACGCTGTGCAAAATAGCTACTATGTATATCATGGGCGACAGGTCAAGTTGAGATCAGGACATTGCCTGGAGGCAAGTAATCTTGAAAAGTCCTAATATGGTGTTAATCAAGACAAGTTGAACACTCTTCTCATGACAATATGCATATAGAATACCTAGACCTCCTGAAGTCAATGACAGGTAATGCTTAGCTTTTGCAATTGCATCAGCAGGGAATATGAGTCCAACATTAGGGTCATCCAGCAGAAATGGGGCTTGGCATAGAGCAACCACCTGAAATAAAGGATCTTTCGAATGAATTTCAACTGCATATACAATTATCTCACAGAAAACCAAAATATATGGTTTATAAATTGGTGGAATGGGTACGAAGTAAGATTTCTACACCGTTAATCAAACAGATATAATTGGAATTGCAATTTACCTGACGAGGGAAACTTAATGGCTTCTGTCCTAGGGCATGGGGGTTGCCAACGTTGGTGAAAATAATCTGCAAATAATAGAAATGATGAAACAAGAAAACGTATTGGAGAAGAAAACAGAAATGATGAAACGAGAGAATGTATTGGAGAAGAAACACTAAACAGGCCTTGTTCGTTTTGGGGACTCAAAACTCTTGGGCATGGTGTCCAATAAATTCTCTCTCTCTCTCTCTCCGCTCATTAATCTCAAAAACCTCCCTCAAAACCCAAACCGAATAGGGCCGAACAATCTTGAATTGTGTCTATGGATCTCTCTTCTTTAATTCTCATACATGTTCTAAAACAAAATTTGGCCTACGGGTTTCACGGGACTAAAAGTGAAGGGATAGTAATCTCATAGGCCATTAGCATATATTATCCCATCGGATTAATATTTAATAGTGCCACTCTCCCCCATGTTTTTGTCTATCCCATACCTTTTAGGTTATATCTGCAATGGATACTGTGGGTCAAAACATATTTAACCAAACACCAGTTACGTGGCAAACTTGGATATGTGGTTCAATCAGATGCTTATATACATTCAAATTAATGAACCTTATATGTTATACAAGACAAAGAATCTATTCAAGGCATTGCTTTGGCAACTGTAACATAAGTTCTTGCAACTGATTTTCAAGAGCTTATTTGTGCTTGTTTAGTGCCAGCCAGCTATGCAAGGAAAAGTGGATAAAAAGTAAAAACAAACAGATGAATACACATATATGAAGAAAATCCCGAGTTATAAGAGAAGTAAGAGTCCAAAAGTGTTAAAAAACCTGTACCTTCTTCCCTTCCTTCTGAAGTTCTGAAGCTCGAAGGTACAGCTCACCTCGAACAGCATATTGAACCTTCTTCACATTTTCATTCAAGGATTCGTAGTCCAATGCCTTGGGCGACATGGTGGAGGAGAGATTGTCCAACTGACCCCACCCAATTTTCCCGGATTACAGACAAGAGGTCAAACAACAACCTCTGCACTCGGTTATCCACTTATCTGATAATTTCACAGGTACTTCTTTCAATCAATAATATACTTAGAACGAAATCGTAAAATAGAAGAATGATATTATTTATTAGTAGTAGAGAGTATGTCTTTGATTGAAATAGGGGCATAAAATAATTCTGCTTCGTTATCAAAACTCCTACCACAACCCATCAACTTTGTAACATCAAGTCGTACTACATGTCCCCCGCTAGTGAACGTTGGAATTATGGTTCCTAGGATTAGTCAAGATTCGCGTAAGTTGGCTCGAACACTTGATTATATAAATAAAATAAAATAAAATCGTACTACATGTAGCAATTGGGGAGGTGGTGCCAACAATTTATCGGTACACCTAACCACTGAAAGATCAGTATCTTACTACTTCATTAGGATCACCAGAGCCTAAAAACGTATAGATGGTCCCCTTGATTGGCCGAATTAAGCATAGAATTCGATAAAAAAAAAATTGTTGTGGGAAGTCATTTATATCGTTTGAATGCCACAACTAGGGAAAATTATCGGCGAACCACTCCTGCAAAACAGGGAATATAAACATCTGGCGATATCGTTTTGGAAATCCTCTCACAATTAATCGAATCGGGTGACCTCATCATAGGAAATTACGTAGACCCTCCACTATTAGTCCGGCCACACAAACCTGGCTTTAAATTACGAAATTTATCCAAAAGTGAATGGAAACAATGCAGGATACGCATATCAGTAAGAAACACCAACCAATACTTGTGATAATTCTAAAAAAAAATGGATGTGACAGTTCAAACATTCAAAACCAAGTCTGAGTTCGAGCTCTGGCAAAGAGGCAGAGACCCATACCGTGAGAAACTTTCACAAGGTGGATACTTTTTGGCAGTAAACAACTGGGGCGTAAGGAAAACCCATTAAAAAGACTAAAATAAGTTGAATCAATCAATTAAAAGCAATGAAAAAAATAAACATATTTCGATTAGGACTGAAACCCCATCTATAACCTAACGCAAAAGCCTCAAATTGACGACTTAAATCACAAATTCTGACGCAAGCAGTGATAAGGAAAATCAATACCCATTTCACACAACCTAATTTCATAAGCAAAATCAAACAAATCCTACTAATTAAGCGTTTAATTGATGTATCAAAAGGGTATTTAATTGGGTATCACATACAGTTCAGGCTGCTACCTTTCGAGATGGCTTCGAATGGGGCTGTGAAGTTGGTTTTTTGAGTCCGAGGTCAGGTTTTAAAACAAACTGGCACCGCCCCCAAGTTGGAATATTGTGGTTGGCTAGAGACAGAAAGAAGAGAGTTGGAACGTTTTGTTGGGGCAATGTGGCAGCTCACAGTGACCTCAGAGGCAACACCACAGCCACTGAAAAGTGGTAGATGGATTATATGGGAAATTTTCCAAAGGGAAATTTGAGCGATTTTTCTGTGGATAAATGTCATGCAAGAAGTGTGGTGTAGCTTCGAGCTATGAACCCGTTGGTAGATATTGAGCTTTCGCATGGTTTGGGTCATCTGCTACTTTCGTCTCTTTCTCCTATGGTCACAATCACCGTCAATAGTATCATCTCAAAAACTATTGGGTGAACTCTCCTCTCCTCCTTCCTATGTGGCTGGAGTATTTCATCACCGGTGGACATTTAGGCCCCGTTTGATAATGGATTTGAAGGTTGGGATGGGACTACTAATCCCATGGAAGTATTAATTCTTTGTTTGGTAACAAAAAAAGGTCGGGACTACTAGTCCCTTGGGATATTCAAGCCGGGCATTAAGGGGTATTAGCAATACCCCCTGGGACTTGGTATTAATAATCTCAACCCATCTTCTCCTCATTATCAATCCCTTCTCATTACCAATTTCTTCTATCAATCCAATCCCATCATCTAATCTCATCTCAAACAAAAATGATATTAATAATCCCATCATCTAATCCCATCCCAAACAAACATACTCATTATCAATCCCTTCTCATTAACAATTCCTTCTCATTACCAATCCCAATCCTAATCCCATCTCCTTACGAATCTCCTCCATCTATCACTGTTATCAAACGGGGCCTTAGTTTTGATAAGCATCCTTTCATGTGAGGTGCATCATATCATATCACATAATAATAAAAATGAACAAGTTGGTTCCGTCGAGATAAGCGTCCAAATCAGTCACTTAACATTGCTGCCAAGCACCTCTGTTTGACACCTTCTCCCAATCCATGTACATGTGAGTTTGCCTTTCCCCACCGTTGACTTGCACCTTGTTTTCGATCTGTATCCACAAATGACTTGGTCCATATGTTGTGTCAAATATTGTGTCCACGGAACGGACCCAAAATAACAGTTTATATACTAGCATCTTTAGGTTCCATTTGATTGGGAGTGTCACAATTTGTTTATCCCATAGAATTAACTGTGACAAGATTACTACTGTCATGTTCCCTAGGTATTACAAATTTCATGTTTGAAAAATAGTATTTCAATGTATATAATTGAATAACTTGTACTTATAAGTAGTGAGGTCATGGGTTCACCTCATATTGGGAGGATGTGATACTCTTGATCATTCGTTGAGCATTCTTTTCTTTTGAAATATTGCTATTATTTAGTTACTATCAGAAATAACTTGATAACAAATTACTCACTACTGGAACACCTAACAACTTTGATTGCAATATATTCTTTCTCAAAATTTATTTACTACTGGACACGCTCCTAGAAAATTTTAGGTTGTGTTTGGAACTTGAAGAAAGAAATGGAAGAGAAGAGAAATTATTTAATAAATAAGTTTATTTTTCTTTTCAATTGTTTGGTTTTTAAAGAAAGAGAAGTGAAAAGTTTTTTAAAAAAAAAAGTTCAATTTTTTTTCCAATTTCTTCTTTAACTCTCCCTCTAGTTTTCCTCTTCAATATATTCCCTTCTTTTCCATTTCTTTCCTGAAGCTCCAAAATGCAAACGCCACCAGTTAATCTAAAACACCAATTTCTTGCAGTGATACAAAATCAACGGAAAAAAAAAAATTTAAATACAAAAGCAATTGGTGCCTTCCACTTTTTTTTTTTTTGATCCTCATTGGTGCCTTCCACTTAATCCAGGTATTAAAACACACAACTCTTCAAAAGAATTCTCTCTCTCTCTCTCTCTCTCTCTCTCTCTCTCTCTGTGGCAGCCTTAAAAGGGATGAAGCATTGTCCAAAGCCGAAGGCAAAAATATACTCCACCATCTTGACGAACGGGTTGTTCATACCAACACGAGTGCGCCAATGAATTTCGAATGCTACATGATCAGACCCATTCCGAAGTTATCCTCGCCAACGACATTACACTGCGGCAGAGCATTGTTAATGTGTTCTAACATCATTGTAAAGCAACACATTCCTAAGAGGCAATCACCGTAATTTTTTGATATTCTACTTACAATTTGAAGTTAACACAAACACGATTTTAAGAGGCAATCACCGTCTCTCTCTCTCTCTCTCTCTCAACTGCCTCCATGGCTTCCAATTAATCGATCTACTAGGTATTGATTTTTATTGAAACATCAAAAATGTTGGCATGTAGGCTTGGGTCGATTATCTATACGCATCTACATTTTTATTATTGAGCCCGATTATTTAAACAAAATTTACAAACATGAATTAAAAGAGGTTCAGGCTGATACTATTTCGGTCCTTTTCCCTTTTCTAGTGACGTGGACACAATACCTGAAAACAGAATCACATATTATTTGTTTTCAATTATTTTTGCGGATAAAATAAATATATGCTTTCACCATGACACTAATTAGACAGAACTTGAGAAGCAAGAGGTTTGATAATTTGATTTTTTTCTCCCTTATTCGGCCAATTCGTTAACCAAGCTCCAATTGCATGACTCTTTATGGGCGCACGACTGTGCTCGTCCGGTTCCCCTAACTTAAAAAGAGTTTTTTTGTTTGTTTGTTAAGTCACCGATTTTGCAACAACCCAGTTGCAAGAGCGGAGACTCAGTAGCCGATCAATACTAAATCCTTGAATTTGCATCATGACAAGTAGGTACTTTGAGATAGGGCCCAACCGGGACCGGTGCCGATGCTTGAAGGGACAGCACAAACAACGAGTGTGATTGGTGTTGCAAGAAACATAAGCAATTTGTTCATTAAAGCCAAAGAACATTCCAATGCATCCCAGCAAGAAATATTAAAGCCGAAGAACATTCAACGCATCCCAGCACAAAGGGAACCAAATAGAGAACTAAAGTGTAATAAGGTTGCAACGCGTACCTCTTAACTTCCTGGTAAACAAATTGATTCCATGGAAAGATCTAAGAGGAAAAAAAATGGTAATGACATAAGCTTTTCATAAGAGTTATCAACCCTCCTTTAATTGAACAATAAACGCTTACAGTAAAAATGCTTTCCCACCATTGAAGCTAAAAAGAAAAAGAAACAAAACTCAAAATTAGAACAAATAGTGAGATAAATAAAGAGATCGATCGAACATGAGATTCAACGAATAAGTCGAAGATGCTATAGATAGCACAATAGTTGTTCATTTGGAGTGGTGGTTTGCGGATCCGGTGTGAAATAACCAACATTGGTAAACACGGACGGATAAATGAGAGAGGAATGCTCTGAGTAAATACTTTGGCCAATTTGAAATCAATTAGTATAGTTGCCCAAATCATGAAATCAATTAATTATGGCATTATAGTAGTAGATAGATATGGTTGAAATGAATCTGCAACAGTGATTTTGTGTTACTTAGAAGAACTTGATTTGTTCGAATTTATATGTACTAGATTATAAATACATGTATACACGTTTTGGTGGCATATTAGAAGGGAGATAGAACTTGTAATCAGATTACCTTTTAGCTATTTGTAAGATTGTAATCATATCCCGTCTAAAAAAAGATTGTAATCATGAAACTAGCGTCTGCAAATTTGGTGTCTATGGTTTGAGTAATTCTATTTGCACCCAAAATCTCTCTCTAGCCCGCAAAATCTTTTTTCCATCATGGTTGTTCTTTTGTCCTTTTTATTTTATTTCCTTACCAACCAGTTTTCGGGGTTGCTGTTTTTGAAAAATTATCTTTGTAGTGTTGTGATCTAGGAAGTGGCACTGAAGTGAGCAGAAATGAAATGAGTAATTCTGGATAATGGTTCAACTACTCAACAGTCAACAAGGTTTACTATGGTTGGGGGATGTTGAAATTATTGCTCCTCAACTCGAAATCTGACTCTTTGGGGAAACCACTCACGTAGTCCCTCAAAATCACCTGTTTGTTGCTCACCGCCTCCTCTACTACTCTCTCCGCCATATCGCACGCGCGCGCGCGCGCACTCTCTCTCTCTCTCTCTCTCAAAATAAAAATGTGGAGAAAAAATAGCCAAAACTGTCTACAAGATGTTTGAGAGAAGCGAAGATGAATATACTAGGAACTTAATTCTTGTATTCCACTTGCATAAAACCATGTGGTACATCAGGTATTTTTAGGCTCTAATGATAAGACTAAAATTAATAGGTGTTGGGCCTAAAGTGCTCCCATGGATTTAGTTATACAATGCCGCTCCCTGCTACTGTTTTAAAAACAGACTTGCGGATGCGATGTCGAATGCCATAAAAGACTTAATTGAAGTCCTTCTTAACACTAATTAATTTTAGGAGAGATAGTCCTAGGAATACATGAACTTCCAAATACATGAATGAACCTGGCACTTAAAAAAACATTCTAGAAACTGTGTAGGAAAATCAAACAAGTCTAAGTTTATCTTTTTAACAAATGAGGCGATGATCGATATCTAAGGCAATAGTGTGGATGTGGAAAATGGGGATTGGGAGGGTGAAACACGCAAGAGGAGAGGGGGAAATGGTTTTGGCTTCCAAAACAGAGATTTTATTTTTTTCCAGACCTTAATTGAAAAAGTCAGTGTGATTTATTAGTAGTAAATAGTAAAATTTTGAATTAGGGGGTAACTCCACAAAAAGTCAGTGTGATTTATTAGTAGTAAATGGTAAACTTTTGAATTAGGGGGTAACTCCACTAAAAGGAACAATATTTTGGTTGGCTGCACTGCAGAGTTCCTCCGCCGGCTGAGAATTTCATTATTAAACTCTCAATACATTACAGATGGTAGTTATTATAATAATAATAATTCCAACATGGAAGATATTTATATTATTAGGCTAGCTCGATCAACTTTTGTTAGTTAGAATTGTTCAATTGCTTTCTTAATTGAAGCAGACAGGGGCGGCGCTACGATTATAAGAGTGAGAGGGTATAGTACTACTGGAACCTCAAGAAAGAATACTAATAATAACGAATACCCACTCCACTATAATATTATAGTAGTATTCTAGAATAACTTCGACATGGTTGTTGAAAATGAGATTAAGAGAAAATAAGAAGCAACATTGGAGAAGTACGAAGAAAATGTGTTTAGATACATGTTTGACAATAGTAGTATTTTTTCTTTTTCATAAGAAACTTTGAGGATAGTGTTTCAGCTGAAGTTTGTAGCATCTTTGGAGTCGGAGTTACACTGGCTGGTATATGATTTTGTTTTGGTTTTAGTTTTGCTAGTAACTGAACCGAACTGAATCATTGGGAAAATCCCTAAAAAATGAACGATGCAAATTACGACAATAAATACATGATGGTCTACAATCATGGTAGCGAAAACCCTGCGATTTTCACCGCCTGCGGACATAAGTTCACCTTGCTGTAAGAAGCATAAGACACTTTGGAAATTAGAAGTTGTAAGAAACATAAGATACTTTTCAGTTCATAAATTTATTCATCAATGCCAAAATACACTCCAACGCATCCCAGCAAGAAACTCTTCTTAACACAGATCAAGTCAAAAGTATAGCAAGGAATTTACACCTAGAAAATGCGAGGCGACTTTCACTCATTCACGAGCAACCAACACCACTTGTTTTCCAATATTGTGACCAGAGAAAAGCCTAATAAGAGCCTTTGGTGCATTCTCTAGGCCTTCTGCTATGTCTTCCACATACGTAATTTTTCCTTCTTGGATGAGGGGCAGGACCATGTCAAGATACTTTGGGTACATGGGATAGTAATCGAAAACCAGGAATCCTTCCATTTGGACTCGTTTTGTGATGAGGCAGAACAAGTTGTGTACACCTTCAGTCTCTTCAAGGTTGTACTGCGAGATCATCCCGCACCCGGGAATGCGACCGTGGAGTCTCATGTTTAGAAGTACCGCATCAAGTATCTTTCCTCCAACATTCTCAAAGTATATATCGATACCATCGGGAAAGCACCTGGCAAACAAATTAAACAGAGGCATAGAGATTAATGTTAGACATTCAAGTTAATCAAATGGAAGAATGTAGCAACCTTGCTGCGGTGCAAAAAAATGCTGTTTCTTCAATTTCCGTCCTAAAGAACCAAATACAAATTGCATTTTTTGGGGTCCTATTAAAGGATAAAGTGAGAAGACTACGGTCAAATTTTAAAAGGCCGCCAATGAAATGGCAAACATGGCCATTGTTTGGAAATCTATTTAGATATGCATTGGACACGTTCAAAAACTGGACGATGGCAATTTCCTGCATTTGGCAAGTGGGTTTAGCCATTGCTCGGAGAAGCTCTAATGAGGCATGTAGTATTGTAGTGTACCAAAAGTTTATGGCAGAAATACAACAAAACCAACTAAGGCCTGAGTTTAGGGCTCCATAAACATGTTGTAAGGACACCTGATCGATTAGTGTCCTTGAATTAGGTTGATCAAATCAGCAGTCCTTCTACCCTACAATGTACTCAAAGTTCTAAAACTCCAATTACTATTACGTCTTTTTTTTGGTAATGCATGGTGTCTCGGGCCAGCTTGTTCGCACTTCGGATTAATCCTGACAGCCCCTCGTACAACCTTTCAAATGCTTACGCATGGGGTGAGGTGGCCCCAACAGTGCTATCACATCTTTCTCCAAAGCAAATATGAAGCCCTCACCTTTTGAGAGCTTTATCCAAGTCTTGTTCCTCTTTATAGTTGAAAGCTTCATCGAATCCGAATTTGTTCTTCAGCAGATCAACCTTCAGTTGAAAAATGGTCGAAGAAAGAAACAATAGTAAAACGAAAAATGAATAAGAGTCAATGACCATTATCTAATATTAGTATAAATTTTAGATATGATACATTTCATAAAGAGAATCTTTAGTATTTGATAATCTGAAACATCGATTATGCACCAAGAGCGCCAATGCATCATGCCTTGAGCAGACACTACTCAACAATGAAACAAGTTCTTCTGGCTGACAAATAAAAGAGAACATGTTTGAAGAAGCAGAAATCATGATCAGGAAACTTGAAATTCGCAACAGAAATACTAGTAAACTGCTATCAAACAACGCCAAGGTATAAGACATTTACATAAGCAATAAATATAGACAGGCACTGAATGGTAATTTAGCAAAAATAGCAGAATGGACAAGTGGAAGTCAAGCACTTTTTCTTTGGATCTAGCACTTCCAACAACATAACAATCCTTTAACTTTGCAAACTGGCCAATAAGCTGACCAACAGCTCCAAATGCAGATGAAACGAATACATACTCTCCTTCCTTAGGAGAGCCTACCTCATAAAAACTAGCGTAGGCTGTCATACCAGGCATACCTACAAAGTAGAAACTCAACGCAATGAGGATCCAATTCCAATGCGCTGAAAGTATATAAAAGTGGAAAACCAGTTTAGGACATTTCATAGAGCTAAAGCATAGTAACGGAATGAAATAATAACAAGGTGCTTTTCTGGGTGGAATCTTTATCAATGAACTTGTTGAGTTGTCCAAGATAGAATGCAATGCCATCGTAAGAGAGGATTCACAGTACAAACTGATCACGAGTTCCTGTTGGATAGCGGAAGCGGGTGGTAACAATTACACACATGAATCACACAACACAAAGATATACGTGGTACCCCAAAATCAGGTACATCCACGGGAGAGGAGATATTTCACTATGGGTAGATACAAATACAATGGAGTAGGAGGAGACACTCAGCTCACTCTACTCAACTCACCTCAAATCATTTCACTCATGATTTGTTCTCTCCATTAATGGTGGGGA
>BPLS01000598.1:1061192-1079640 GCA_019656275.1 Rhododendron kiyosumense
TAAGTATTCTACCAATAAGATACTTCTACACATCCAGACCATTGACACTCGAGGATGAATGTCCGACATTGAACTGCACTTGGCTTCGCCGAGTTCTTTGTCGATATACAGACCGACATTGTTCGATATCGGTCGGTACATGACTGCATTACCGATATCGTTATCGCAATGTAAAAATACTTGTGAGAGAGGGAAAGAGAGTTAACTGGTCGAGATTGATGACAGCATCAGAAGAGAGGGTGGTCCTAGTACTGCCATTCTCCTTGGCAGTGGAGGTCAAGGAGCATTTGTTTACGAGAGCCGCCTTCTCTATCCCACACATCCTCTCTCCCTCTCTCTCTCTCTCTCTCTCACTCTCTCTCTCTCTCTCTCCACAATGCTCCTTGAGGAAAAACAGATCTGAGTATCTCAGTTATATTCTGTTGGGTCCCTATATATATAGAGAGAGAGAGAGAGAGAGAGAGAGGATTTAATTTCGTAGTATTTACTTTGGCAGATTTTTTCTCATAATTGGGTTAGATATGAAATCTCCGATGAATTAATAAACTTCAATGAATCTACTCCTAAAACTGGATCAATGGATTAGAAACTGTGAAAAGGCTTTATTATTGAAAAATAATTTTGTCAATCATTTTTTTTTTTTGATTAACGTCACTCTGTAAGTGTATTTTTATACCAAAAATACACGAAGTGACGTTAACAAAAAAAGAAGTGACAAAATTATTAGCCATAATTATTATGACAACTGGTTGGGACAAGAGTTGCGGTTCACATTATTTATGGTAGATTTTACAGGTGGATTTATAGATAAGGTGGAGGGAATCCTATTAACTAGGGGTTTAAATGATTAGCATTAACGAGGATGAGTTGAATGTGGATGATAAGATAGTGTTGATGTGTCATCGCATCACATCCGGCAAAGCGCAGTTGTGGGCCCAGAAAGGTTCGCTTTGATATAATGGAATTCAGCCCTGTCCAAAAACCTTTTTAAAAAATAGCAGCTTATTTCACATTTTTAAATTAAAAAATAATGTAAATGAAAAATAATTTTTTAACTTTTTTTTGCATCGTATAAAAGATTCCATCGAGATCTTTCAAACAAAATTCATATTGCATATTTTTATATTTCAATAAAATCATAATTTTTGAGTTTAAAATTTCGTTTGCAGAACGGGCTCTTCGTTCACTCAGAGCTCGTTGGTAATATCAATCACACAAGGTTAAATGAGTTCCGATTTAATGTGAACCTAATCAAGCGATTTCCAATCAATATTACTTTTGATGTGGTTGAAGCTTCTAATCGATAGTATCTAACAACGGACGATGTATTATCAAAATATGTCCTTTCTACAAAGAAAAATAATAATTTTATTTTGTGTGCGCTTTAAAAATATTGCTCTTTCTTTTTACAAAAGTGTGTGGACCCCACAAACCATTGCTAGGGGAGGAGTATATGATCCTGGAGATTGGAATAACCTTTCCCTTTCTAAACTCACAAGCTGGGTTAATTGGACCATTTAGTCCATCTGATAGCCGTATGAAAGAGAATCCATTATCCCCTTCTGAGAGAATCATTCCGTAAGGATAGTTGTGGATAAGATGCAAAAAACTTTTGAACGATTTAGACGGGGGACAATGGATATGCTGACCTTTGAGCATTAGCAAGATCCCCCATTTGTGCTCCTCTGCTGTTCCTTAGTAAAAGTTTTTTCAATCCATTTTTGGCATAAAAAGGGGACTCCCTCTTCGTCTATAATGCGGCAAGGTTCCTAACCAGTTACCCACCCAACCAGTTCGGTCCAGTTTGGATCTGTTGTGGGCCCTTCCTGGGTCCACAATAATGATGGAAACTGTTCATGTTTTAGAGCTCGTTGAGGACATTGGTCATGTCAAAAATTACGTTAATCGGATATTGTTTGATATGATATCGAACTGCATTTATTTTCGGATAATTGTGTCGAACGGGTTGTAATCCAGTGTTGCACCTTTTTCTTTCCAAACTTAATATATTTCGAAACCATATCAAACAATATCCGATTGACGTGATTTTTGGCGTGGCTAATGTTCTTAACGAGCTCTAAAAAATAGACGGTTCCGATCATTGTTGTGAGCCCAGAAAGGACCCACAACGGATCCAAACTGGACCGAACTGGTTGGGTGGGTAACTGGTTAGGACCCTTGCCCCTAAAAATGGGTCAAGTATTCAACTGACTTCAATCAGTATAGCAGAGCTTTGTAGCCGCCTATTAGGCCGGCGTGTTTGATGTGTGTTAGAGGGAAGTGGTTAGCAATTATTTGAAGGAAAATTCTAAAATCAGCCTAATAGCCTAATAGGCTGACAATAGTAAAAAAGAGTGTAAAAAATAAACAAAAATAAATTTTTTTCTTGCCTTCTAATTTGCTTATCGTCACGCAAAACCGTTATTTGAATCAATAATTGGTCTTGTGTTTCTTTAACCTAGGAAACATACTCAGTCAGAGACACATGATTCATGTTGCAACTAATTACCGGAAAACAAACACATGATCATTTGACTGTGTGCATGTGGGACAAAGGATTAAATCATGTGCTATTATCTGATCGTACATGTGACTCGTTTTAGTCAACAGAAAGTCTACGCCCACCGTTCAATTTCTACCGCTCTAAAACTCTTCACAAGAAGAGTTTTTTTTTTTAAATTCATACTATTGATTGCCGAAACGGACGGTGAAATGCTGAGCAGTGAAACAGAGAGGGACATAACACCGTTGTTTAGTCCATTTTTCAACAATACGCAGTGGATTTGTATTAGAACTATTACATTTTTTTGATGAAAGACTTGATTGTATGGGTAAAAAACGTGCAGAAATTTGAGAAAGAGATGTACCAAAGTTTGTAAACATGTATGATAGCATGTGAAATCTGTAACTAGAATTTAAACTGTTGTGGCTTTGTTCTCAACTTACCTCCGGATTTATAGGTGGTCCTTAGCGTAATCTATCTTTCGGAGAACAAAATCTTTTACGATGCAGTGATGAATTGGGGTATGACGTATAGGTACGCATTTGAGAATTCGTTTCGAGAGAAGTATTTTTGTCGAAAAAATAGAAGAAAAGAAAGCTATTACATTTACATTTTAGGGTACACAGAAAGAAGAAAAAAATAGCAGAGCAACAGCTTCCTTTCTCTCTATTTTTGTTTCATCTAGCCGTAATGTACTAGTGGGTAGAACGATTTCTGCTATTGGTGAGCTTGATTTGGTAGCGTTGGAGTCTTCCTAAAAACATGTTTTCTGCAGCGTTGGAAGATGCTGTCATATATCATATCAAATTGAACTCCCGCTCTTTCCCGATTTATAATGAAAAGTATGTGATCGCCTTCCACAATCTTGTAATACCTGCAATTCGGAATCAGAAAAGAAAAGCTTAATAATTAGCATATAGATATCCAACTGTCACACAATCTTCTCAGTTCCAGAAAATGGCGTTCATATACAAAAATGGTGTTTAACATATGGACCGATGTTGGAAAAAGTTCATATAAGAAAATGGAGTTCTAGTCCCTTATAAGACCATATCAAGAACAAGTTAACAATATGCTTTAAGCAACCGTATGACCATTCGGATCAACTTTGCTTTGTAGCTTTAACTAACAATTGGCCAAATTGGCTATAACCCTGAAGGCTGAAGCAATTCCTCGTTTCTACTGGACAGCTGAAACACATAACACACAACAACTACACAATCTGCGATTTCTCAGTACACTTTGATTTTCTTTAAGTAATGAACAGAAACAGAAATGTTGATACTGTGAAAATTAAGTCAGAATTAAGTCAATACATAGGTGCATCTGAAGTAACTATCATGTCGATAATATGATAGCAGCTTCAGTGGATGTATTATACAGACGTCCACTTTGGACAAGATTCTTATAATACTTGGTGTAGTTTTTAATTTCAGTAAGATAGTTTTTAATTTCAGTAAGATCTCAAAAAATGTAATTTCTGCTTTGAAATACATGGACTACCCAGGGAAAAGCAAATTTTTTTCAGCCCCAAGGACATGCAACCTATTCAAATGCACAAATTCTTATTCCAACAATTGCAAGATACAAACAAGTACTAGCAAGGAATAAATGCCCTACTTTTAGGGTTCAAAATATATAGCACTTCAAAATGTTGCATAAAAACCTATAAGAAACTTCCGAGTGCTTTGAAGGAGAACTACATCAACATGTCAAAATGTTTTGTGAAAGACTGAAAGTCACCCCATCATCATCATCACCAACAACATGGTGATTGTAATTCTTCAAATTCACCCTTCATACTTCATGGAGTCATGTGTTTTATTTTCCTATAGAAACAAGATACTATACCCAAACGTGTCATTTTTCCTTTCCAACACAACAGCATGATTTTGATAAGGATCATTTTCCTTCGTGACACCAGAATGAAAATGTTGACAGAGTTTGACAGCCAATTTTCATGCTAGTTGCGAGATGCTAACTTGCTTTTAATGCAGGAAAAGGAATTTTGCTAGTCAGTCAAAATTTTGATTCGAAAAAAAAAATTGGTAGATCTGACTTTTGAGTTGGCTCGAGATTCAATCACAAAAGCTAAAGTATGTGAAATTTAACTTCTGTTGCTAAACTCAATTATTTGTTATCTTGGATAAGCAATCATTTCAAGTAGTTATAACATGAAGAAAGCGTGATTGCAACCATAATTTTGTCCAAACATAACATTCTCACTTACTACTTGTATGATTTTTCAGGCAAGTTAAACAAACAATAGTTAGAATTGTGACTAACCAGATGCCTGGTTGCAGAGGCTGGCAATCAGAATCCCTCACAACAAGCTGGCTTGGATGTTCAACTGGCAATCGAGGGTGTGTCATTGAAATTGTGTTAAGTGCTCCATCATTGTCCCACCAATCTTCATCCCTGCAGGTGTATTTACATGAAACATGATCCACAATAGATTTCCCTTGACACAATTTGGGGTCAAGCAGTACAACTCCTCTTAATTTTAAGACCAAATTTCCAAGTTTAAAAGTTGCAGGCGCAAAACCAGAAGTATAAGAAATCTAAATGTGGTTAGTGACGTAATGTTATCCAGAAACGAGAGCAAACTTCATCTGGGTAAGTTCAATTTTGATCAAGTTTTCCTCACACCAGAGATTTTGGAATGGCTTAAATTCTAAGCACAGTGCAGCTTCTTAGAGTTTCTTTGAGCAATAGAACGTCAGAATAAATCACATGGCTGTGTTTACTAGTTAGATAAAAACTAGGGTACTTTTTGTACACTGGAATGATAATGGGAAGGAACGGAATGTTCATTCCTTGGCCTCCCAATGGAATAGGGCCATTGCTCTCTATAAACAATAATTCTACTTACAATTCACATTTTCCATTTTCTTAGCAAACCAAACACTGCCTAAAGTCAGTAGAACAATAAGTAGCCAAAGACAACACACCTATAGCCTTTGTAAGGCGGAGTGGCATCCGGAGGATGAGTCCACTGGCTCATCTGAAAGACTCTTAAGAAAAGCAAAGGGTGGGTTCGAAGTATGCTAGAAGGAAAGGTGAAACCCGCGATTCTCGTAGTTCTCTTCGTGGCATAGCTGAAATAGAACGTTTCGGGGAATGTATGTAGATGACTGTTCAGTCTAATAGACCCTTGAATCGTCAGATCTGGAAGTATCCAATCTCCTGAAGCAAAGGGACCTGTATTTCCCATAAGGCAATCGGCAAGACCCCAAACACCCATTTTTTTCCAAGACATGTTGAAGTGATCAAACCCAAAGTTGTAATAAGCCTTCAGCCAGCTGATGTCTAACCAATCGAAAACTATTACTCCTAAGCGCAACAGCTGAAGTAGACAAACAGGTTTCATTGTACGCCCATCTTCTGGCCTGTAACAAATTATAAGCCATTTAGCATAAGTTCAGGATTATTTTGGCACGCATAGCATATGTGTAATAGAGAGTGGCAAGTTTGTCCAAATCTTCATGTTCTCCACAGATTCAGAAAATCAAAAACATGCATAGAAGTTAGAAACTACACTTTTTCTTCACGTTACAACTATAGCACACTAGCACTCCGTATCAATTCTGAAGTCTTCTGCCAGATTGTGTAATATTTATCATCCAAAATCCAAAGTCACCTTCAAAAATCTCTCCTCAACACCCCATATCATTCTCTATCTTCACCGTCCATTGATTGGATTGAAAGTCGCTACAATTTACTTTTAGATTTCAAAACAAATACACAAAAATATTTACATCGAGTCCACACTTACTGCATCCCATCGAAATATGCCCTGGTTGTTCCATTGAAAGCTCCAGATAATGATGTTAGGCTTAATACCCAATTCTCTGAAGTGCCCTCATACCCTCTAAAAGCCTGAAATGGTTTACCCACCACTGTTTATCCATAAAGAAGGAAAATCTAAAACTTCTGTTATCATTGATTCTTGAAAGAAACAAAAGAAAAAAATATACCTTATCAGCAAGCATTTGCTGCAAAACCCTAACAACCTGCGCTCCAGCCGAATGCCCCACAAAGTGAAGAGGGTGATCCTCATCCCATTCAGGATAATGCCCTGAACCCAATTCAATCAAATGAAATCTAAGCCTTCTCTAAAATCAATCCAATTCAAGTAAACCACAATTAATGGGGGCTGTTTCAACAAATCACAAAACTAAATGGGGATAGGATAGTCAAGGTTAATCAACCAACCTTGCTCATAAATTCTTCCAAATTGAGAGTGCCCACAAGCCTTGCTATGTTCCTCACCATAATCAACTTGCCCCCCTTTCAAATAATAGAACAATTCACGAGCCCTGAAACCAAAAACAGTTTCGAACATCAGTAATACAAAAACAGAAGCAGAAATCATAGGAAACAAAAGGCATAAATCATGGGAAACAATAGGCCCTTAAAATGAACCTCAACCCTTTGAGCTTCAACTACCTACCTATCATATATACTAGTTAATGAGCCCAAATCCGGCACCAGAACCCTCTCATCCTTCTTCTCCGCCCCCGCGAAATACGATAACCCCCCCAATCTCTGAAAACCCATAAACAATAAACAAAATAATTTAGCCACAAATCACCCAAAAAAAGAATGATAAATGCAGAAGCTAAATTTGGGGGAAAAAATTCAAGATTAACATACCCCTTTGCCGAATCCAAAGATTCCATGGACTAGAACTATAGGAGGCAAATCATCAGAATTTGTTGACCCGATTAGCCCTTCTTCTTTGACCGGTGCAATCACATTTGACCTGAAACGAAATTCATTCAAGGCCTGGGAAAGGTCACCGGCCAAAGCCGTGCTGAATATGTATAACCCATATACCAAATGAACCAAAGAGCTCACAAACAGCTCCAGCAATTGCAGAGCAGATACCCACAACCTGATCATATTATTCTAACCCAAAAAGAGCAAAAAAAACTATGCACGTAAACCTATGTGTCAGAGGAAGAGCCTTCTTCTGGGACAATATGTACAGAGAAGGCTCTAATGCATCAAATCTTTTCTAAAGAGAAAAGAGAAAACCCTCATCAAACCCTTCTATGATGCATGTAGAAAGGTGAGATGGTTTGAACTTTGAAGCTTGGAGGCCTTCCTCTCTTTTGGTTTTATGGGCCTTGTTTTTCCAGACTTGTAGAATGATTTCCACGATTTTCTCATTCCCCACCTTTACAAGTCATTAAAAATTCCAACAACCAACCAATCAATGCTTACTGTTCATTCATTTTTTGCTCTTCTGTGTTTTTAAGGGGAAAAAACCAAAAAAGAAAAGACTGGTCTGAGTTGTTGCCACGTGCCCTGTTTTTAACAGCTGCGTGCAGCCTCGTGGGCCCTACGTTAGGTGGACAAACTTTGGGTAATTTGCGGATAAAAAAGAGAATCTTGCTTCTCTGCATTTTGATATTCAACTACATAAAATCGTGGATGTGATTTTGGCCGTTTAAAAATGTTTTTCACGGTAAAGGTTTCAAAAACGTTTTCTTTACAGTGATCGAGCCTTTTAAAATTTGAACTGTTGCAAAGATGAATGGGTGAGATGCAAAGACAAGGGAGGCCTCCGCACTTAGACTGCATAGGTGGGTTCTTTAGAAAATTAATTTCGAGTAATTTTGACCCTCCATAGGGTTCAAATACGCGTGTCGATTGGTGGTGGAATTTTGAGAGAAATCTAAAATTACACATTAAGATTAGGATAAAAGTGGGGAAGAATTTTGACCTCCCGTTGATGGATAAGGAAGGATGAGTAACAGAATGTCTAATTTTCTTCTATTTTACAATTTCAATTATCAAGCAAAGTGTGAGACAAGCGTCACTAATTTTTCTATTATAAATTTCTCTCTAAATTTATCTTAAAAAATACAATATCATAGGAATCTTGTTCTATACTAGTTTCATACACAATGAGTACTTCTTTTTCAACTTTTTCACATATTCCTTTATTGAATAAACGCGCAAAGAAAAATGCATTTTCGTATCGGAATTTTTTCCTTTTAAATATTGAAAGTAGTTAAGGTGCCGTTCCGCTTTCTTTTAAAACATTCTTTTTAAAAAAGAATGTAATTTCAAATTCAAATATAATGAAAACGAAAAAAAAATTTAAAATTTTTTTACTCCATTTAAAAGATCTCAATGAGATATATCAAACAAAATCCATATTGGTAAAAAAATTATTTGCGTAAATATAATTTTTTAATTTGAAATTATCTTCTTTTCTAAAACTTCTTTTTTAACAAAATTGGAACAACATCTAACTCCCTTACACTACCATGAACCATCATTTGACTTGTTTGGAGCCTGCCATCCCAATGTTCTCAACTACTAGTACAATTATTCCACCATCACCCCCATCTTGAACTTTACCTAGCAAGATTTTGGGATTTTGTCTTATCTAGGAAAGAAAACAACATTTGGTTACTACTATTTAGGAGTAGCATTTTCATTCTTGCATTTATTTTGCAAAAAAATGTGCTGGATGAGAGCTGGAAGGGTACACTTCTTTATCAATCAAAGTAGAGCCACCTCACAACTGTCCCACGATTCTCGTTCACATTAACCACTCCCTTGCAATAATTTTGAAAATCATGGGGTCTGCTCATTAATTTCTAGCCAAATACAGTAATTTTCTAGAAGCACTTCTTTTCTATTTGGATGTTGTATTTGAACCAAATAAATTTTTTTTTAGCCAAAATAAACAAATGGGACTTGAGAGAATTTTTCGGTTTCACATAGATGACCCTTTTATTCTTTGAGCCAGATCCTCCCTTTTAAGATCTACTATATTGTCAAGTCGAACTCATTTCAATAATCAAAATCATTTATTTTATAAATCTCATCAAGAATTTCATTTCTGTCAAAAATCATATCTTCCCAATGAGAGTGTCCTATCATCGGAAAACGAATTTCATGAATGATGCATACAGGGAAGAAAGAGTTCGGAAAAAGAACTATTCAGATTTTAACAAAACAACGAAAAATGTTGCGGCGAAAGGAAAAACATATGAAAATAAGTAATTTTAGCTTCTTTTTTTTTTTTTTTTGATCCGAGTAATTTTAGCTTTGTAGGTTTGTTTCTTGGTTTGAGAGACAAGGAAAAATAAACTGGAGAAATCAAGTAAAAGATATTTTCTCTACAGATTTTAAAAAAGAAAAATCGTCATTCTTTCTTTATTTCTCCTGCTTTCTTAGTTGAATTATATTTACCTTTTATCATCTCTTTTCGAAAATTCAAACAAGGGAAGTGAATTTCATTTTTATTTCGAGTTCGTTTCTTTGTATATAAAGTCAGACAAAGAAAAATAATTTTCCTCTTAATAGTTCCTCTCTTCAGTCATTTCCCTTTCTTTCTCCTTCTTCTAAATTCCAAAAAAACCAGGGGTGTGTAATATTAGCTAGATTTTCTAGAAAGTTTTGGTTTTGGCAAAACCACACAACTCTCAAAAAAACTAAGAATGTTTGAAACACGAGTGTGATGGTTGTTTGCTCATCTCCTCTCGGTGAATTAAGCTCTTCGCACTTTTCTCACCAGCTTCACGAGCTAGTACGCCACATAATGCGTGCTCGTGTACGAGCTAACGCGTGAAAGCGTCTTTAAAAAACATTCTAATCCGCGAGAGCGGAAATTGAAAATATGAAGCGCAGAACGAGATACTGAGAATGTGAACGAATAATCTTACTGAAAAATTATGTAACTAAGGTCGTGAGTCATACGTTTGCTCTCGACTTTAAAGGACTCTGTCGTAGAGGACTTCTATTTCCATCGACTGAGGAAATGCCACTTTGGATGGAGTATTAGACTATTAAGGCCATGTTTGATAAGTGTATTAGGTCTCGGGATAGGATTAGCAATCCCATTGGCTTTCTAATTCTTTGTTTGGTTTTCAAGCTAGGGATAGGATTGAGAGGAGGATGGGATTACTAATCCCACACTGTTCCAGGATTACTAATACCATGGGGTACTAGGTATTAGTAATCCTGTCCCAAGCTCCCCCATGCAAAATGACCACCTTGCCCATAGTTTTTTAACTCATTACCAATAATACCCTCCATTACTACTGCTTTGGTACTTTGTTGTTTCTGCTGTGGTATTGCTTTACCTATAGAAATCTGTTATTAATTTTTATCTCTCCATGATCATTGGGGAAAAAAGAAAAAACCAACCACGACAATCATTGTGAATATGTAGTTACCATTTGTTCATTTTGATGGCATAAGCATTATCAAATGGATTGGACGAATTGGCTTTGAGAATGTGGTCTGCAAAGGTGTAGCTGTAAAAGGGTGTTCCATTTTCTGCAAAAAAAGTATTTTTTGAAAAAGAAGGTAATTTCAAGTTCAAAAATCATTTATGTAAAGCAAATAATTTTTCTACCAATATGGATCTTGTTTGATAAATCTCATTGAGATCTTTTAAACAATGTAAAAGAAATCTATTTTTTTTTTCATTTTCACTATATTTGAGTTTAAAATTACCTTCTTTTTGAAAAGAAGATCTAGAAAGAAAGCGAAACGGGGTCTAAGTCCACGCTCTCCTCCTATTTCACACCTTTTATTTGCAAACTATCCAAAAATTGCAAATTCGTGAGCTAGTCTTCCATGCAATTCCATAGACCAGGTTTTCACCCATGGGTAAAATTGGAAAATGTAATTTGTATCACATCCCTTGGTGTTCCAATCAAACAAAGGATTAGGATTGGTAATCACAATCCTATGATTTAATCCTTACACAATCAAACACCCACTTGGGATTACACTCGGTATTACTAATCCCATCTCCTTACTAATCCCATCTTCTTATTAATCACATCTAATCCAACACACTTATCAAACGGGGCCTTAGTATTTTAGTACCACTAGGTCGGCTACTTGTTCTTTTATTTATTATTATACGTGGAGGACCACTTCTAACAACAATTCGGTGATCTAACCTCCCACAATTCTCAACCGCCAAATTGAATTCTCGTCGCCTGTTAAGGCGTTTCCAATGATCACAAAAATTGGAAAAAAAAAATTTTTTTGAATTCTCGTCCTGTAGATTATTAATATATAAGTTCACATGTCAAAATATCGGTATTTTGGCTTTCGAGATTTTTCTAGACAATCCACTTGCTATGAGTCTATGCCCCAGGGGGATGATAGAGGATCAATTCCTCGCCATAGGCTCCCACTCCCAAGTCGACACCAAAAATCGAAACTGCTCATACTCGCAGCTAGTTACGTCTAGGGAAAAAATTAGATTCATCACACATTTATAAACGTGAAACAAATTACATTTTGTTTCCAACATCGAACAGTTTAAGTTTCAGCCCAAAAATATACTTCATTTATCCCAAATTGGATGTTAATTTTTGGATGTCAATTTTTGATATCTGTGCCAATTTCAATTCCTTATATCTTTCAATGTGGATTTCAAAAAAAACAGAATATGGATTTTATTTGGGAAATCTCGATTAGTTCTTTCATATTAAGTTTTTAAACTCATAAAAAACATTATAAATTGAAAGACATAAGCGATGAAAAATAACACGAATTTCAAAAGTTGTCATCCTTTTTGGGACAGATGGTGTGTGTGTGTGTATATATTGCCGTTGATGCCCCACAACAAATTGCGGGATTTACGAGATGAACAGTTTCGATCATCGAGATTGACTCGGAAGTGGGAGCCACATGGGGAGCATGGAGAGGTGAAGCGTGGAACGAATTGATTCCAATGGGATGGAGCCAATTTAGGAGGCACGAGAGGGCCTGCAAGAATCATTGAATTTTCTTAGTGTTTGTTTACCCAATCCGCTCGTATGCTTAGTTGACAGTGACACACTATAATATCGTGAGTGTGTAAGTACACAATATCAATTTTAAGGTTTTAATCATTCTATAATCACACTCATTTATATATTTATACTTACAAGGTTGTGGGCTTCATATTCATTGGACGTGTGTAGTATGTGTTCACACCCTTGTAAGTGTTGGTGTATACTTGGGTGTAAATGAACGTGGTTCTAACATTTTTGACAAGTTTTTACTCGTTAATCATGTGATTAGTTATTGAGTAATTAATTATCTAGAATCACGATTGGTTAGGGTTTTCTTGTTTGTTTTTCAGTGGTTATGTTTCAATAATCACAGTTACTATTTTTCTATATTCTAGCTTAGATCACCATATAGTTGAGGTGTTTTCGATGCACGCAGTGCTCTCTACCTGAAGTGTTCGTCACTTGGTTGGTTATCGGTCAATTTTCATAAGAAGCATTTTCAAAAGTGAAATTACAGTGACAACTATTCATCGATATTTTGCATGCCGGACATATTCGATTGTGTTATCAAATGCTCGTTGGTGTAACGTTTATTGTTATACTTGTTTCACCGTGTTTTCTTTTGATATGGATGTATCATTACGATTAGGGAATTTACAGTCGTGATGAAGTGGTCATGAACTTCTGGTCATGATTGTGTTGTGTCGGTTGGATTAATTTACTGCTAATAGTTTAATTAGTCAACTTTCGAGAGGGTGTGATTAGAATTATTCAGTACTTTACTCAATTCTTTGAAGATTTTAGTCAAATTACGATACACGCCTTTCCCGATTGAGTACGATTACTACGTACTAAACGTATTAATTAATTAATTAAGTTGACCAATTAAATTTGGTGAACTTCTCTTGATCAAAAAGAGAAAAAAGCTGGTGAACTTCTCTTGATAAAAAGAAAAAAAAGCGACACTTTAAATCACCAAACTTCTTTGACCACATGTAACCACCAATCCATTAGTCAAAAACATGGGTTTTCTCTTTATCAAACCAGAAACTTCTGGATAAGAAAGAGAAATTAATTTGTTGTGGAACATCAATTACAATATGACAATACATAAATATAAAACTAAGATAATATTAAAGTCCTTCTATGGCCACCGATGCCCTTTCTAATTCTGCACCGATGGCCACGCAGGATCCAGAGTGGGTTCCGCACGAAAAATCTAAGCCGTTCAATCATTTAAATTAAGACGAATGGGCTTGGCAAAAACTAGCTCAATCCGATATGTGTAGATGTTGGATCCCATCTTCATATTTTTTAGTAAGAATCCTGAAATCTGACTGAAAAATAGGAAGATTGGATCGAGCATCTTTACGTATCGGATTAAGCTGATTTTCACAGGGCCAACTTGGTTTTTTTTTAAAATTATTAAACGGCTCGAATTTTTTGTGAGAAAGCCAGAGTGAGTTCCGCATGGCCATCGGTGCAAAATCAGTAAGGTCACCGCCGGTGGCCGTAGCAATTTCCTAAAGAAACTTTTCTAAAAAGTATTTTGCCTTGTTCTTTTCATAATTCAAAAAGAATTTTTCAAAAAATTTCTCCTAGATTTTCCCTACTTCTAACATTTTTCTTTCTATCTCTCTCCACTTATTACCCCTACTATTTTTCAAAAAAAATTTCTAACTCTAATCCAAAATAGGTCTTCTGGACCTCTAAAATTCCATTAAGTGATCTCTATTAAACCTTATTTCTTTCTCTGGTTTTTCCTCTTCTCTCTCAACCTACACTTCACAATTTATATTTCGTTTAATCATACATCACTTGCACCGGAGTAGCTTAAGAGAATAAAGATTTCGGGGTTTTGAACTGTATGCTTCATGCTTTGAGGCATATTATGTTCTTCAGGAATCTTCTTGTAATATCAACATCTAGTGATTCATATTATATGTTGTTACTAAATTCTTCGAGTATATATCAAGCCAATAAAAAGTATGCATGTGATACCACTCATTACAGGAGCATTTGTCCTCGTAATCAACTCCAACTCTGCAACAAGTTGCGTTTTATATCGAGCAGTTTCATTATTTTTCATTGCGCTTTTGCAAAAACCACAAACTTATATCGCGAAGGCTATATTCCTTTAGGAATTTGGACTATAGGCCAAATACTTCTCTCTTTGCAAGATATATAACTTTGCTTGATGTTCCCATTTTCACATTGATCAATCATTTCTACATCGACATTCTCCGACGGTTTGCGGTTCACTTTCTTCATCACTTTTGGTAGCATTTTCATCATCACTTCTCATAGGGCAAAGTCCACTTTGATCCCCCATGGTTATCGCCATATGCAAATACCCCCCTTCTTGGTGTACTGACCACATAACCTACTTGTGATTTTGAAAATGTGTGGATAGACCCCCTGCCGTCATGTTTTTCATCCATATTAATAGACACAACATTAAAAGACCGATATACTCTCATCATGTCCCTTGATTCTTTTTTTTTTTTTTAAATCTAACCACACCATCCCCTATACCAAAAATTGAATCCAAACCGTTAATATTGTAAATTTTGACGAGTACTATATCTATGCCAAAATTCAAGCGAATCAAAAAATAAAAAGCTCATGGTCGAATCGATTTTGTTATGAAATTAAAATTTCAAATTTGAATTTACTAAAAATTAGATCACTAAGTTATTGATGCCTGATTGAGATGATTTTTTTACAGAGATACTCTATTCTTTATTGAATACATTATGAACGACTTAGATTACATTCTAGAGGCATGTGAGATACACCTCTGTTAATATGGTTGGAAAACATGACGGCATGGGGTCTATCTGCACATTTTTAAAACAACAGGTAGGTTATGTGATCAATTTTGAACCATGAGGAGGATATCCGCATATGACGATAATCACAGGGGATATTAAGAGCAACTTTAAATGAA
Organism: Rhododendron kiyosumense; assembly: GCA_019656275.1. Classification (NCBI taxonomy): domain Eukaryota; kingdom Viridiplantae; phylum Streptophyta; class Magnoliopsida; order Ericales; family Ericaceae; genus Rhododendron; species Rhododendron kiyosumense. Next base: position 1,076,410 of record BPLS01000598.1, read on the forward strand.
AATATGTTTTTTTTTTTTTTTTGGATAATCGAAAAGGGTGGGAGGGGGTGACCAGCGTAGCAACTTCCCCTAGGCGTGACCATAGGGACTCCCTACCTGCCAATAGAATGTCCGGTTTGAGCCATAGCTACCGTCCGAGAGGACAGGCCATCACCACGACATCACTTTAATGCACAGCTGGTGAAAAGTCCCTCCTTTGGTCTGCAAACGGATTTCGAGTACCTGCTGGGACTCGAACCTCTGCCTGTGCTAAGGGGAGTGGTGACCCTCACCAACGTGGCTACCACCTCGGTGGTTAAATGAAAATATGTTGTCAGTAATGATTTTCTTTCTATCCACTATTTGTCCATGAGATCTCATTGTTTTTAGGTACATGTTCTCCTCTTTAAAAAATAACTCTTTGAGAGACTTCTCCCCGGGAGATTTATAGTTACAAGAAATATTGATAGATATATTCTTTCCTTTAATTGCATACATCTCTCCGTCAGGGAAGATGCCTAATATTTATAACGCTTTGGTAGTTCAAGATCGAGATACTGTTGGTCAACCAATTTACGTGGGCATAGCCTCTTTGAAGCACTTGCATTTGTGGGTTTTCATAGTAGAGCCATAATTTAGCTTCAAAAGACCAATATTTGCTTTCACATGCCTATGTTTTGAACTCAAAGAAAGTACCATAGAAGAAAGGAAAATAATAAGTTGGCCCAACAGCCCAAGTAAGTTTGCAATAGCCCAACTGGACCAAAAACAGCTCAAGAACACCCTACTTCTCATGCACCGAGCCACTACTCGATTCTGCATACCTTAAACCCCAGAAAGAACAGAAAATCATTTCCCTTCCCCCATCCCCACTGTTCCCCACACACACAAACACGCACTCCAGCTAGGGTTCCGAAGGCATTCATCGACGGAGTGAAGGTGAAGGTGAAAGGGTAGGATAGAGAATGGCGTTTATGCAGCAGTTCAAGGAGACGAAGAGCGTGGCGAAGAGGTCGAAGAAGTACTTGGAGGAGGCGCTGTACAAGCGGCTGTTCAAGGAAGGTAGCTCGGAGGTGAGCGTCAGGCAGCAGCTGAACCAGTTTCTGAAGAGCAGGAAGAGGGTCTACAAATGGGAGGTCGGCCACTCCCTCAAGATCCTTCGCAGCCGCAACCGCTTCTGCCCTGCCCTCAAGGTTTCTATCTACACAATTTTATTTTTTTTTCACTCGCGCTGTGTCTTGGGTTTCGATTTTCTGTCGTTTCGATGGGGTTTTGGAGTGCGTATCGGCAATTTTTTGGCATTTTAGAACTGGCATGAGCTAAATAGGTCCCAAATATTTTCAAATGTTAGGGGCCACTCGTATATCATTTATTATAGTATAACAAAAAGGCCCAATGTTTAATTTTCGCTTTAGACGCCTGAAAAGTTAAGGCCAGCTCTGAAACTAATAGGGACCGGCTTGATGTCTATATTGGGGCGTTCTCAGATTAATGGAATGCGTTGTTGTTTGGTGAAGTAGAGCTAGCACGTTTAGGCTGTATCGACCTTCTAGTATTGTGGTCATGCAGAAATTGTGCCTGCCCTTATGTAATTTGGAATTTAATTAACTAAAACTTTGAGAGCATGTAGCTTTGGGAAGACAAAATATGGAAAAGTGGACAAATGAATGTAAAAGTGGACAAATTGTGGTAATGATCCTAGAAATGTGTTTACTTTATTGGATTCGATGTTACAAATTTGAAATATTAGTAAGCCATGGAAGCCCAGTACTGCAATGTAGGTTGTATCGTATGGCATTTACGTTCCTGTTTATGCCCGTTTTTGTACCAAAACTCAGACTAGCGCTAGAGGGCCATTTAATTAAATACTAATTAAACTGGGCCAAGATTTACAAGTTACTCAGACTAAAAATTAATGGGCTACATTAATTTTATGATTTGGAGCTAGGCCCGTTTAATTTAAATCCAAGTGGAGCGAGATACACCGGATAATTGTTCCGTGGAGATTAGTTTGGCCCTATTATTAGTTATTTCCCTCCAAAGTTCAAAGGCCAATTGACTTGGTCAATTGGCCATATGTCAAGCTAGCACAAAATGCGTAAGTGGGGAGTTACTTGCCACATCACCCATGATCTTTCAACTGTTGAAAACTATCCATGATCTTACATGCATGAAAGAAGGAAAGAAGGAGCATCATGGGACACATGTCAGCCTGTGGAGCAAAGTAGAATTCAGATTCAGGCCTAAATCAGCTTACTGTTGTGCCTATGAATACTAGAAGACAAGAAAAAAAAAGGGTCCAACACCAATCAAAGTCCAGCGCTTCAAAAACTTTCCTACTTTCAGCAAAGTAGACTATCGAATACCTAGTATTCACCCCCATTCGAACTAACTTTTTCAAGTAATTTGAAATTTACTTTTCTTGTACCACTTTATTATCCCGGTGTAATAAAGTTTATGATTTACGTTCCATTTCCTATATGACTAGGAAATTTTAAGTGCACAACCGTGTGGCAAACCACGAACCTCCTTGTGATCATTACCCTTTGGGTCACACGCAATCGCTTACAAGTTAAAAGTCACGATTCCCGGCAATCGTCATCCGAAGTTAGGCGCTACAAGTCTTACCACTCCCGCACTCAATCAACCAACGCTTGCAATCGCATCCACGCCTTGCTCGGCGTACGTGTGTCAAAAACCAGAGTTTTCATTGGCACGCCCAGTGGGACCCTAGTCATTTCAAAGGGTATTACGCTGATTTATTCGCATGTCAATTCGATACGTTGAATTGGATGTTGAGATTTGGCGATGTAAAGAAGAAAATTTGTTGGGGCGATGATAAAGTCTACGAGCTTGAAGATGAAATCTATCGCCTTGATTGTGAGAGGCGTCGACTCAATCCTACGGAGGATTGGTTTTTTGAAGCACAAAATCGCTACAACGATGAAATTCAAGGGCTTGAAGAAGAGGATTAACAATTACGCTTTGAGATAAACGGTCTCTTTAGTGCCAAGCTATGAAGCACCGACACCTCTAGAAGACGAAGAATCGCAGTGTCAGGACACGGGGACACCGCAGAGATACGCACGGGACACGTCACATGGCGTGTCCCATATTTTAATATTAAATTTTGAGGGGGACACCACTGGGGATATCGATGGGGACACCACAGGGGCCAAACTACAATTTTTTTTAAATTTTGGGGGCCAAACTATAATTTTTGAAAAATTTGGGGGTCAAACTGTAATTTTT
>BPLS01000598.1:1080040-1118516 GCA_019656275.1 Rhododendron kiyosumense
CTTTCATGCATGCAAGATCATGGGTAGTTTTCAGCAGTTGAAAGATCATGGGTGACGTGGCAAGTAACTCCCCACTTCCTCATTTTGTGCTAGCTTGACATGTGGCCAATTGACTTGGTCAATTGGCCTTTGAACTTTGGAGGGAAATAACTGATAATAGGGTCAAACTAATCTCCATGGAACAATTATCCGGCTTATCTCGCTCCACTTGGATTTGAATTAAACGGGCCTTGCTCCAAATCATAAAATTAATGTAGCCCATTAATTTTTAGCCTAAGTAACTTGTAAATCTTGGCCCAATTTAATTAGTATCTAATTAAATGGCCGTCCAGCGCTAGTCCGAGATTTGGTGCCAAAAACAGGCATAAACAGTTCCTCGTATTTTTCTTATGCTATTAGAAACAATCAGTGGGCAACACACATTTTCGTTACCTTCCAATGGGTGTTATTGAAAAGGGAGAACTTCATCTGTTTGCAGGTTCAGATCATGGTCAACTGCATGCTATGCTTATCGACGCGCATAAGTTTTCTTTTTTTGTCGCTTCCACATTTCTTTGCAATGCCATAGTGTTTCTTTTCCTGGAATATTAAACAAAATGCGAGAAAATTCAATCATATTTGTGTATCCTTGCATACTCTCTCTCTCTCTCTCTCTCTCTCTCTCTCTCTCTCTCTCTCTCTCTCTCTCTCTCATCATCCTGTCAAAGTTGTCTCCTTTATCGTACATCCTAACAAAGTCAGCAGTTGTTTATTTCTAACTGAACCTTGAATACGAGATCTCTACTGAAGTGTTGGAATTTCCATAAATTGAATATTGCTTGAAATATGTTCACGTCAATCAATTAAGAAGTACTGGCGGGTGAAAATAGGTTACTTGTCTTTGTTTTGACCTCTATTCTTTTTGTGTTTTCTTCTACCTGCGCGCCTTCCCAAATGTCTGGGCAATCAAAAGGAAGATTCTTCATTTTCCTGTGTCTGACCCTGGGGCACAGGAAGTGCTTCAACCCAGATGGCATGGAAGCTGAAATAAAATTGTGCGGGTATGGAAGACACACACTTCTTTACTAACCAATACATTACTGTTGAACACTTGGAACTTCTAGCTGAGGCCTTCATGCAGCTGACCTTAACTACTTGACACTAAAACTGATCTCATTGAGGGCTGTATGAAATGGTCAGTTAGTGGAGGAAACAGTTAGTTCTAACTACTTGACACTAAAGCTGATCTCATTGAGGGCTGTATGAAATGGTCAGTTAGTGGAGGAAACGGTTAGTTTTTTAGGATCTTGCTTGTTTCAATGAAGTTTTCATTACTATAATCAACGGTGTTGACTTCCTTCTTCTGTTGATCTTTACTCTAATCTAAAGTACTTTCGGTAACAGTTGTGGTACATGAGACGTAACTGTGCTTACTTATTTCTAGATGTTCCAGTTCGGGTGATTTAGTTGATGCACTTTGCCATTTCGTTCAGATCCATTGGTGTGTACAAAGACAATCAATATCGTGGGCTTTTGCAAATCTCATCTGATCTTGTGGGCTGTAGTTTAATATCGTGTCAATCAATGTTTGGACGTGTTAAGTCAGCCCGGAATCAAATTTGGCAACTTGGCAAATGCTGTAAAATATCAGACAACCTCTGGACTTGTTGTTAGTCATATGATGTGCTTTCGATTTACTTCTAGTTTGTGATATGCTAGTTGTTTTTTCAGAACTTGATTGTCTGTACACAATTTTTTACCAATAACAAGTTTCATTCTTGTAGCTCATCCCGACTTTTCTGATTTCATTGTGAAGATTGGTGCTTGCTCGGTACTCATCATTTTCATTTTGCACGGAATTATGATGACATCAGTCATTTCGTCCCATAATATTCTTCTCTTTTCCTTGTGTTTTCTTTCTTCTTCTGGGTTTGCGAGTTCCAATTTCTTCCAAGATGAACATTACTACGTTTTTGGATATGCAGCTTTCAGAAACTATGGCAGAAAGGGGTATGAACAAGACCATCAGTGATCACGCCATACATCTAGATCTCATTGCCAAAGCTCGAGGTGTAGCTGCTGCTGAAGCTTACTTCATTAATCTCCCGGAAACATCCAAAAACCACCTTACTTATGGTGCTCTTCTAAACTGTTACTGCAAGGAATTAATGACTGAAAAAGCAGAAGCTTTACTGGAAAAGATGAATGAGCTGAAGTTAGGTTTAACCTCCATGCCCTACAACAGCCTCATGACTCTCTATACAAAAACTGGCCAGCCAGAAAGGATCCCTTCCATAATCCAAGAAATGAAAGCCTGTGATATCATGCCAGATTCTTACACATATAATGTCTGGATGAGGGCTCTTGCTTCCGGTGGTGATATCTCTGGGGTTGAGAGGGTCATCGACGAGATGAAAAGGGATGGACGAGTTACGGGAGATTGGACCACTTATAGCAATATAGCATCAATTTACGCTGATGCAGGCTTGTTTGGGAAGGCAGAAAATGCACTCAAGGAATTGGAGAAGAAAAATGCCTGCCGAGACCTTTCTGCCTTCCAATTTCTGATCACATTATTCGGTCGAACCGGTAATCTACTTGAAGTATACAGGGTATGGCGTTCTTTAAGGTTGGCTTTTCGGAAAACTGCAAATATAAGCTATCTGAACATGATTCAGGTGTTGGTTAACTTGAAGGATTTACCAGGTGCTGAGAAATGTTTTAGGGAATGGGAATCTGGCTGCTCCACGTATGACATTCGTGTTGCAAATGTCCTTATTAGAGCTTATGCTAAAGATGGTTTACTTGAGAAGGCTGAAGAGCTCAAGGAGCGGGCCCGGAGGAGGGGGGCCAAGCCTAATGCTAAAACTTGGGAGATCTTTTTGGACTACTATTTGAAAAGTGGGGAGATTAAATCAGCGGTTGACTGTGTCGATAATGCAATTTCTTCTGGTAGAGGGGATGGTGGGAAGTGGGTCCCATCGCCTGATGTTGTAAGGAATTTGATGCGACATTTTGAGGAAAACAAAGATGTGGAGGGTGCAGAAGGTTTTGTGGAGATTCTGAAAAAGGCTGTGGATGAAGTGGGGTTGGAGATATTTGAATCGTTAATAAAAACTTATGCAGCAGCTAGAAAGACAAGCCCCATAATGCGAAGACGGTTGAAGATGGAGAATGTGGAGTTGAGTGAGGATTCTATGAAGTTACTTGATGTGGTGTGTGCTGAGTGATTCTTCTGTTCTTTTCTCAAATTTTCTCAGAGTTTTGGAATATGAAGACCAGTTGAGATAATTCTACTCACCATCAGTTACCATTCAAATAACTAATTGTTTCCCGTTTTGCCTTATCCTGGGGAAGTTATGCAAATTTTGTATTTTAGTTTTTGCTTTTGTTTTTGAAGATATCTCGGATGTGTTTTGCTATGATGGAAAGGTGTATGTGTGGACACATTTATGTCACAATGGACAGTTGACTGGCAAAGTTAGCCATACACCAACAACTTGATCGAGTTGGGGAGGCTTTGTTGCTGTTGGTTTTCGTGAATGGATGTTGTAAAGTTCTTGTTTGTTTTAAGCCTTGATTTGGGGCTTTGTTGATTTCCTGTGGAATAAAATGATTGGCCCAGTATTTCTCATGCCAAATATTATGCTGAATCCAGAGTTGATGTGGTGTGGTTAATTGGTGTGTTTCCGAGTTTGGTAATTACTGAGTAGTTTATAGCAGGTTTTGGTTGCCGAGCCTGTCAAAGGTGGTGTTAAAGCTCCTGATTCTGAATATGCAGAACGACGAAAGATAGTTTGTTTTTTAGAGAGATGTGGATTTGTCCCTAATGAGATGTGCAAAATTAGTGTTGATAGCTATTTAAGATCTGAATCAGCAGGCTATTGTAGCTACTGCTAATTTGTTCTTGAGCCTCTCTTTTCGAAAAGAGATGTGCATTGCTTCTTTGTTGGCCATTTCCAGATCATGTACGCAATTCTTTCCCGTCTAAAATGTCGGAATTGTTTTTCCTTTTCCCCTTGGTTTATGGCAGGACTGAGATTACATTCGCAAATACTCTGTCAATCAAATTCTCCGCGTAGTATTTCTCGAACGAGGTATTAATATTGCCCCCCCGAAAAGTTTCATTCAATTTAAGAAGGGATTTCTGTACAAGATAGAGACCCAAGAAATCTGAAGTAGGGTGAAGCCTCTTGTTTGATCGGAGGGAGGAGGGGGTGACTGCTGCGGTGGCGGAGTGTTCGCTTCGGAGGTCGGCATGTTTGGGAGAGAGAGAGAGAGAGGATGTGAGGTCCACAGTGCAGTGAACAATTTTAAAAAAGAAAAAAAAAAAACATTGAACAATCTCAGGCAACAAGGAAATGCAGAACATGACTATCTTCCTTCTATTATCAAAATGACAGGAAACAACGGGCCATTGCGACTGGACTTATTCAGCTAAAATCGTATGAAAGGATATTTTGTCAATCGCCAAAAGAACCCTACCGATGCAGGCTGAGAATACCTATCACCCTGGCCCTGGGAATGAAAGGAGAAAAGCCACTTTTTTCGACAGTTTTGCCGCAGCAACCAAGTACTGCAGCTCCTTGGCATTAGCCTAGACTTCAGCCCAATGGTAAGGTACCAGTAGTTAAGAGCTACGAGGTTTTGAGTTCAAGCTGATACTATATCTGAAGACATTATACAACGTTTATACATTCTCAATTTCTCATACGTAAGAATTAATGACAACTTCTCTCTTTTTCTTCCTTCTCATTTGAACTGGAGAAATATTTCCTAATTACGTCTGGTACTAAATACTTATCATTCTCAAAGAGTCTAGGAAGAGGGAAACAAGGAAACTGTGTTTGCCCTTGTAACCTTTCCTGCTTCAAACTTCACATCATTAAGCTTCTCCTGGCACCATTTGAGTTGAGAAGTGGAAATCATCGACATTTTGAGCACCCTTGACACCAGCTTCATCTCTATCATTGTCAACAAAATTTCCATCTCCAGAGATGCTTCCAGAGGATTTACTCCTCTTTTCAACCAACACCTCCTCTTCCCTTGCAAGTCTTTTAGCCATAGCTCCTTCTTCAGAAAATAAAGCCATTTCTTGCATTTAATATATTATGTTGATCAAATCCTAAATCACGATGAAAAGTTTATGATGAAACTAAAAATGCATAAAATTAGGAGTTCTCCAAATTTCAGCAACTGATATTTGAATGTGATCTTTGCTATGCAGATACATAACTGGAATTACCTTTCAGAGCATCTTAGTAAGATTTGCTAGGAGCTCCAGGTCTCGAGGGTCTTCTACCGGAGGATAAGTCCACATGAATTTATTCATTTTCCACCACGGTTTCTTTTGGTCTGTTTTTACGTACATCCAAAAGGCCTTTATACATTTCTCTATGCCCTGCAACACCTCTGTTACCCTCATGGCTTCTTCCTTAGTTTCATTATCTTCTCTTTCTTCCATATAACCTTGACATTGGAGGACAATGGAAATATCAGAAAATGCTTACTATCTTGCAAATATCATTCATTTGTGCATAGGTCTGTAGTATATTTCATTCCATGGAGCAGTCCAACACGCGTTTTAGGAGAAGGCATGCATTTCTTACTAATATGTAATGATTGCGTAGATTGCGTGGCTTTCTCATCGTGATGAAGTTTTGGAATTTGTTAGTATATAATAAGGTTCATCACATTTTAAAGTTATGTATCTTTTCAAATCTCATTCAGCAAAATTTAGATACCCTTCTAAAATAAACAATTATTTTTCTCTTTTAAAAAGGAAAACACGTGTTGAAGTTAGTATTTGATATGTTGGAGCAAAAATTCTAACTCCACACCCAAACACACACCCAATTACACACCCTCACACACAATAAGGGTGGGGCCCACACACACTGAGTGTGTAGTGTGTGCGGGCTCCACCCTTATTGTGTGTGAGGGTGTGTAATTGGGTGTGTGTTTGGGTGTGGAGGTAGAATGATTGATGTTGGAGATGGATAAATGGATAGCACTAATCATTGATTTGCCAACTTGATTAATAAACATATGTTCCTGTGAAATGAAAGGTACCTGAAACCTGAGGAACTTGGAGTAGACTCCTGAAAGTTAACCTTCTTTGAACATAATTCCAGTACCTTTTGTCCTCGCACCTTTCATCTTCCATAAATCTCTCTAGAAGTATTTGAAACTTTTGAAATCTCCCGATGACATTATTGTAAAAATCGCCATTTTTAGAGTTTGAACGTGAGAGAGCCTCAACTTTTCGGTACTGGTAATGGAGTACTTCCCAGGATAAGCATGATTGAGCCACATAAACCAATTTGAAGTCACTTTCTAAGCTTCTTATTAGCCTTCTTCTAGCCATCTTGCTCCATGAAATCTGTGGAATGGAGAATTCCACAGGCTTTATATCCTCAAATGAACTAAGAGAAGCCAATTGCTTGTTCAAGATTGCACCTGCATACAAAATAGCCAGTCAATATGCCACTAACGAAACAAGAAGATAATGCATGCTCTGAATTCACCTCATATGCCTCGTGCTTCTGCAACTAATTTTTCATATCATTGTAAATGTATTCTCAAATATTAACATTCTATTTGTAAATCAATTTATGATTACGAGTACCTACTTATTCCACATGTTCTATCGTGATTGATCAAATCAAACCATCTCATCCTTTCAATGTATTACTGATAGATTGAATCTACATAGACGTCCATGCTTTGATTGATCAACTCTCCCTCAACGATTGGTGCATTAGAGCTACACAATGATGGCAAAGTTCCATTAATTTCATCATCTTGGGGAAGTGAAATGGAGCTGCTCTCAGAAGGCATATACACCTCTAAGCTTCTGTCTTCATCGATAAGTACACGGGGTTCTCTTATAATCGACTCCACAAGTAGTGTGAGCTGTCACTGCAATTAGTGTTTGCTTCAACCTCTTCCATGTGTAGTGCATATAGTTTAGCTTCATTTTTAATGGATACCGCATAGCAAGAGCTACATGAATCTGCCATTTGATTTTGAATCGTAGCACTTGGAATTTTATGCTCTTCCACCTCATTTGCAAACTCATCATTGGCGATTCTAATGAATGGGAAAATAGCGAGGATACTAGGAAACACCCTGTAAATTTCAGATGCTACAAACCAAGCAATTCGAATAGCGAGCGAGACAAGGAGGGGAAGCCATCTTTGTAGTAGTTTTATCCAGAGGAAAATCTGACAGAGAGAACAATAGCGGGTGGATGTAGAAGCTGAGATAAAACAACTTCAGAAATCCATCTGGAAGAGGATAGATTCAAGGATAAACCAACAAGATGAGAGGAAAGCCATCCTCAAAACATAAGCCTCACGAACCTCTTATTTGGGAGTTTTAGCATTCTGCTTTGTTTTGGATTGGCCAAGTTAGTTTTCGGGAGCGTATAAACACAGATTTATCCAAAGATGTTTGATCAAAACTAGCAGGGTGGTTAGCCAATTGATTCATTAACTAATGACATGCAGTGAGAATAGGTCTTATATAATCATTGGAAACAGTAGTTTGTTGGTGAGACTTGGATATGTTTTATCAAGAATTATGGCTTACCTTCCAAGTCCAAGACTGACAAAACTTGGATTACAACAAAAAGTATTAAATCACTCTCTCGATCTCTAAATTTTGGTTAATTTTCCGAATAATTGATACCTGTTTGGTTACCTCTCATCCCACAATCAGGACATGGACATATAATTGTCGAAAATAAATATCAGCCAACGGTACATTGTTTACTTATGAGTGGTGATAAACATATATATACTGCTATTAACTTTGTTCTGTTTTGAATCTTGTGGTGGAATTAAGTTGTTTTGGTCATGACCAAAAAGAGTTAGTAGGGCAGTTGAAGGAGTGTTAAGACAGCAAAAGAGTTAGATTGGGTTCTGTGTGAGCGATAAATTTCTTATTTCATTTCTTCACCCATACAACACAAACAGTACCATAAAACAAAAAGATAGAGACTGACACGTACCAATCAACTTGAAAATTGACTCTCATTATGTCTTGGTCTTGCTCCAATACATACATCAATCGTCGTCTTTTGAAGTCATCTTTAACTCCTCCAATACTTTGCTAAACTAGTGCTACCAAAATTTACACCTGTATCATCGGCCCAATACCTATCGTTTTGTCTCCAATTTTTTGCCTGCTATATATTCACAACCGATACTTGACCGCTACGACTGCTTTAGGTGCTTTGGTGCCAAAAATAATTTTCAAAAAATCACGATCCCTATACTTGGTACCGTATCATTCGCTACTCTCACTACCGCTATTTAAAACCTTGGTCCGTCAATGTGATAATCAAGTATTGTTAAAAAGGGTATTACTACATGCCCAAATTTGGGTTAATCATCTCTTGAAACCTATTTTCAAAAACTTTGCTATCTCTTGAAACCTCGGTCGTCTTGCTCCGGTTGCTGTTTTCGGGGTTAAGACTAGTTTGATGAAAAGAGATCCCCTGTTTTCTTGCTTATTCAATGATTAGGTTCTGTTCCCGTAGGTGCTTAGTCTCTATTGCGGTGAACGGCTCTATTGGTCGAACTTCGTGTGTCGGCTCTGCTTTGCAGTACATGCTTATTTCTCGGTAATAGAGTTTAGGTTCCTACGTGATGTTCATATTGCCTGTATCTCTGTATTCTCGGTGGATTCCTGTATTTGCCCGATGGGCACTTTTAATGAAATGAAGTTGACTGTTCAAAAAAAAAAAAGTCAAGTGACCGTTACCTTGTACGGTAATTAACCGCTAATAACTGCCACTTCAAATTCAAATCAACAACGAATCAAACCTTATAAATAACACAACCCAAAATCAAAAAATGTTCCACCAATCTTCATATTCTACAACGCAATGGAACAAACCAGAGGAGAAGAAATCGGAATCAAAATCTACAACGCCACCCCTCCAAACGAAGAAATCCCCACCACGGCCGCCGCCTCGGCGGCCGCAGACGGCGGCCGGAAACGCCGCGTCATGGCGAAGGGCGTCCAAAAAACCCTCTCCAAGACCTCACTCCTCGCCAACTTCCTCCCCACCGGCACCCTTCTCACCTTCGAGACCCTGGTCCCCACCGTCTACCGCGGCGGCAGCGCCTGCACCCACGTCACCACCCTCATGATCGCCGCCCTGCTCTCCCTGTGCGCGCTCTCCTGCTTCTTCTTTCACTTCACGGACAGCTTCCGCGGGCCGGACGGGCGGGTCTACTACGGGTTTGTCACACCCAACGGGCTGGCCGTGTTCAAGCCTGGTATCGAAGTGCAAGTTCCTAAAGAGGAAAGGTACAGGCTCGGGCTTTCGGATTTCGTCCACGCTTGTATGTCGGCCCTGGTGTTCTTGGCCATAGCGTTTTCGGACCGCCGGGTCACTGGCTGTTTGTTCCCGGGTCATGAGAAGGAGATGGATGAGGTTATGGAAGGGTTTCCTCTAATGGTTGGGATTGTTTGTAGTGGGTTGTTTCTTGTGTTTCCTAATACTAGGTATGGTATTGGGTGCATGGCTACTTGATACTCCACGTCTTCAAATAAATGTCCGGCCCACAAATCTAACCTTTAAAAAGATGTATATTTTTTTGTTAAAAATTTAAACTTTTTTCACAACTTAAACGAACTCATTGATATCTATTGATTAATTTGTGAAATTTTTTAACGAAAAAATGCATCTTTTTAGAGGCTTAGATTTGCAGCCCTAACATTTGTTTAGAGATGAAGGGAATAACTGTGTTGGTTTATTTTCGTCGTAACTGAAATGTTATAATAGTTCAACTTTAGTGCGGTGTGGAGTCATATTCAAAATGAATCTGGCTTGCGTATGAGTTTTTTTGTTTTTTTAAAGTGCCATTTTTTTGTTGTAGTAGATTAATAGATCTTTTGAGACATGAAGGCATTGAGAAACGAATTTGATTTCTTATTTTCTGACTAATTGTGGAGTTGGATGCATGGCAACTTTAGAATTGTGTCGGATTCTCTATCGAAATTGCAAATATCTGTGTTCAATTGTAGTGTACTGTGGCTCATGTCGAATGAATCCGACATGCATATTATCTTGCAAACCTTTTAGGTAGGCATCGGTTATATAGAATTTGATACGTGAATTTAATTATACCTTCATAATGTATGGCTAATTCTGGAGTTTTTTTCATGTTCCCTGTATGCCGTTTGATTCTCCATCGATCGTGGTTCTTGTGGATGAGAGGGAATATTGATTTTCTTCTTAGTAGCGATGCCCTAAAAAAATCATTAGGGCTATTGAAATAGAAGATGTTATACACATATAGTTAGAGAAACCTACACCAACATGAATTTCACAGTGGGTTCCAAACACAAAATCTCAACCCAAATACATCTAGTAGACATGGTGAATCAAGTGAAGGTCTACGGCAATGTGTCGGTTTGCCCAGGGTTTTCACTAGTTCTGACCCGAACACCAAATTAATTGGCAACCAAAACTTAAACCATGGTTAAAAATTGGGTAATGACCGTCCAGATCGATTCAGACCTGTTCGTGTATCTTTCAGACCTGTTGGTGTATCTATCGTTCAGAATAGGTAGCGAATTTGCCACGCACAGCCGGAAAAAGAAACGGAAATACTAGGGGCTATGAGTTAAAAGCTACGAAAGGGTCACGAAGCCACGCTGGCTTATGTTACATGGGTCTAGGGCCACTATTAGTACTGAAGCTGAAGACTAAAGAAACAAAAAAAGTAAAAATGAACACAGGGAAAAGAGAGAAGAATAAAAAAGGAATCTCTCTCCTCCAAAATTCCAAGACTTTGAATCACAACTTCAAGATTTTTGCGGTATGATCAAATGATATATCACAGAATCACATTCTTAACTTTGAGAACATAATCACGTTCTTGACTTTTTTCTCTTTTCAAGGATTAATTTCCGTTAGGTAGAAGGGTTAACTTCCGTTAGGTAGAAGCAAGGCAAAGTAAACTAGGATTTTAAGATGAAAGGAAGTCTATGGTTAACAAAACCGTCACGAAAGGGTTTCCTGCAGCATTCGAGCTCGGCTACGAAGCTGGTTGCTGAGCCCATGCAGGGGTGCTGCCTGGGAGCCCAACTCTACGTTCAGGGCCAATATATATTCCAAAGCCCCAAGTGCCCGAGGTTCCTTTGCCGTATTCCCCTTCTGAATGCGAGCCATTGCCCCCTCCTGAAGATGAGGCTTCTGCCGAGCCACAGGGCCATGATGAAATGCAGACCAACCCCTGATCTTCCTCTCTCTCTAAAACTTTGAACTTTTGAATGATTTCAAATTTGGACTGGACAGCTCCGAATAGTAGGAGTTCGCTGTGGTGTATTTTTTTTATGTGTCATGGCGCCGAACATTAGGCCTAAGCCAGGTCACATTTGTAACAGTTTGCGGGGGATTGCACCGAACGGTCTACCACGCCCTGCCCCCAGTAGGATTTCACAACACTCTTTCCTCTGAATTGCTAAGTTTTCTTGCACATGAGTGGTTTTCATGCCTTGGCATTTTCTTTTGTTTTGTATGTGTTGCTTGTTATGCACTTGCTGTTTATTATGTAGCCCACACTTTGGTTAAGGGCTCGTGCCAATCCTCAACTAAAGTTAGAAAAGACTTAGTGGACTTCTAGCAAGTAGTGGTTTACTCAACCGTAGCGTGAGTTTAACCGAGCATCAAACCAATCATCGTGTTTGTACGTACTTAGTGTAGATTCGAACTTCAAACTGTTGGATCTGTGCCGAAGCTTAAGCCCCAGTCGTAGTGTGGGATTTTAAGCTCGGAAGGACCATATGCCCTCAGGGTGCTTAGGAGCCTCAAAGTAGCCGAAGCAATTGCACAAGTGCCGTTGTACGGGTGTGACCGAAGCATTGTTGCGAAGGTTAGCTAGCGCCGATTATACGATGTACGTTTAATAATACTGCAGGCACCAGTTAAAAAATAAATTAAGGTCTGGGAGCTTGAACAGGTCACCTAATTGACTTTTATCCGTGTTGGCAAGAGACAACTTCTAAGTTCTAACTTCACTTTCATCCAAGCAAAACATCTATTACTAGTTGCATCAAATACCGACAGCTAAGTTGGTCTGTCGTGCAAAATTTGTAGTTAGACCTCAGCCTGAAATACCGTTGTACAAAACGGTTCCATCAATGTGTGTAAAGTGTTTGTATAAGTGCGTGGTTTTGTCATTTTTGAAAGAATGAGGGTGTCCAACAATGTACATACAGAAGTTCAATTAAGTTCAAACGTAATGGAGTGGGAAATTAAGATTGTAATAGGAAAAGTCCACTTTAACCCCATGTGGTTATCGTTATATGCAGATACCCCCCTCATGGTTCAAAACTAACCACATAGCCTACCTGTGATTTTGAAAATGTGTGGATAGATCCCCTACCGTCATATTTTCCATCCATATTAACGGACACAACATTAAAAAATCAATATACCCTCATTATATCCCTTGATTCTTCTTC
This sequence comes from Rhododendron kiyosumense, assembly GCA_019656275.1. Taxonomy (NCBI): domain Eukaryota; kingdom Viridiplantae; phylum Streptophyta; class Magnoliopsida; order Ericales; family Ericaceae; genus Rhododendron; species Rhododendron kiyosumense. The sequence continues at coordinate 1,092,506 of BPLS01000598.1, forward strand.
TTTTTAAAACCTAACCACACCATTTCGTATACCAAAAATTGAATCCAAACCGTTAATATTGTAAATTTTGACAAGTACTATATCAATGCCAAAATTCAAGTCAATCAAAAAATGAAATGCTCATGGTCGAATCGATTTTGTTATGAAATTAAAATTTCAAATTTAAATTTACTAAAAATTAGATCACTGGGTTATTGATGTCTGATCGAGATGTTTTTTTACAAAGATACTTTATTCTTTATTTAATACATTATGAACGACTCAAATTACATTCTAGAGGCGTGTAAGATACAACTCCGTTAATATGGATGGAAAAGATGACGGCAGAGGGTCTATCCGCATATTTTCAAAATCATAGAAAAGTTATGTGATCAGTTTTGAACCATGAGAGAGGTACCCACACATGACAATAACTGCATGAGGTAAAAATGGACTTTGCCCATTGTAATATAACACCATGGCACCACGCTCCAGTGCTGACCACGGCCCACTATGTTGACATTAACCCGATGATAGCCCCTTTATCTGCTTATGGATCCACTCACTTTCTCAAGTACTCGATAGTTGATACCAATAATATCATTACGTATTTTAATCCATAATATCTGTCATCTGACTCCATACTCGTGTTCCGCATTCGAATGCTAAAACATGATGGGTGGCAAGTTTTAATACCAAATGTAGAATTCACTCTTGGAAACGACCTTGAAGGAGTATGATACATATTGGGACTAGCTATTAGTAGCATTTATTTTAAATTTTAAATTTTTTTTTGGGGGGCAACGAACTGGACATGCAACATCTCTGTTATATATGGAGTACTGTTCTCACGATAAATATAGCTAGTTGGGCATTGATAAGCACCCAAGATTGTATAATCTTGGTGCTCAGGTTCCCTTTTTGTAGCGTTTGAATCCTTAAGTTCTTATTTTTAGTTCATTTTGCACGTAAGGTCGTTTTTGTGTAGTTTCAGGTTAAACATTGAATTAAGGTGGCTTTTATCGCCATGGACTGTTCTTGGAGGTATTTGAGCATCAAAGGTTGCGCGGCGGCTTTCCACCAAGTTCCATCGGGTGTCTAATTGAGGATGGAGAGGCGATCGAGTGATGGTTGGGCTGCTTAGATCAAGACAAGGCCAAAATTCAGTTTCTGCCAACCATGAACCGGTACTGAGGGTTGTCCAGTACCGGTACCTGTTGTTCAGAGTTGGCAATTTTTTAGCTTTTGTGAAGACCTTGTATCGGTACTGGAAGTCGACCAGTACCAGTTCAGCCTGCAGAATACAGCCACAATTTTGTTGCTTTTTCAACCTTCTACTTTTGGAATATTTTCTACTTTTGTCTACTTTTAGGATATTTTTAGGATACTTGAGAGAGAGAGAGAGAGAGAGAGAGAGAGGAGGCCACCTTCTATAAATGGGCCGCCCTCTCTCTTCTTTAACTCTCTCACATATTCAATACAACTTTAAGTCTTTTATTTTCCTAGAACTCCATTAAAGCTCTTCAAATTATTTCCTTAAAGAACTCAAGTAAGTACTTTTCGTTTTGTAACGCCCCCAAAATTAGGGTGCGTTAAAGAAGCATTTATTACATAATAAAGAGAGTTTATTACATTATAAATACTTCAAAGGGGTACAAGTATTCAACAAAGGAGAAACTAGGCTCCTAACTACTGCTCCACCGGCTTCTCCCTCCTGGCAAGCTCCTCAGCTCCGAAGACCTCCAAGGTATACATCTCGCCCTATTCATCTAAGAGATCTGACACATTATACCGGCGTCGCCACCAATATAATATGTCATGGTCACCAAAAAGGTAACACCGTGAGCTACAACGCCCAGTAGAGTAATCCCATACCCGCTAACCCATAACTTACAAACAAACGATCATAGGAATCAAACTAATAACGATAAAACATCCACATTCTCGAACTAACGTTGGTGTTCAAGTTTCTCTTTGTTTCTCCTATGTAACCCATCGTAGACCGTGTTGTTTTTACTACCTTTCTTTTCCAAAGTTTTCTTTTTAACTCACCCAATCTCGGTTCCGCCGCGCCGGGTTCCCGAGCATCCTCACAACGGTTCCGCCGCGCCGGGTTCCCGTTGGCACACAAAACTTGCATTGGCTCCTCTCCACGGATAACCAAGCCATATCACCAACAAGGCTACCACGTCCGGCCCTATTGGCAATCTTCACAAAGGGCTACCAAGTCCGGCCACTTTGTGGTTTTCACAACCCACGCAATGGGCTACCAAGTCCGGCCACATTACGAGTTTTCATTCACACAACGGGCTACCAAGTCCGGCCACGTTGCGGTTTTCACAATCCACACGATGGGCTACCAAGTCCGGCCACATCGTGGTTTCAAAACACATCTCATCATTATCCGCACCCTAGGTGTCATGTTTCTACTTTCTCGATTCTCGTGTCTCGTTACATGCAACGACTCCGTGGTAGGACTTTTCATACACACATGTACTCAATAAAGTCTTGAATAGTACAACAAGATCATCCAACTACATAGCATGCTTGAAATTAAACAACCAACATAAACATGCATTTCCAACTTTTTAACTATGATCAAAGTAACTCCCAAAACAACATACGATTTATGCAATACATAGAATTAGAGTGAAAAACTACTTTATACTTGGAAAAGTAGGTAAGGATAACTACCTTGATCCGAAACTAGTCGGGGCCGAATAAGCAAGTTGGAAAATCCTACGGGTGGTGAAACTCCAAATCTGGACCGAACTTCGGACGGCAGTAACTCGGTCAATCCTTGGCCGAATAGAGTCGTTCTTGGGTCGAAATCGAAGATCTCGAAACCCTCTACAACTCTCGAGAAGGAAGTTAATCCTAGAAATGACTTTAGGTTGGAGAAAAATGGGGGTAAAGCAAAGGACAGTAAGCTGTCCAGAAAATGGAAATCCAGAAATTTTACTGAACTTCGGATGCTAATATCTTGGTCATTTCTTAACCGATTGGGGTGATTCTTGAGCCTAACTTCAAGGTTTCGAAGTGCTCTACAACTTTCCAGAAGGAATTTGATCCTACAAACTACTCTAGGCAGGAGAAAATGGAGGATTTCCGACGGGACAGTGGCTGCCCAGAAAAACAGAAAATGGTTTCTAGAGAGAAGGAAGAGCTATTGCTTGAGGTGTGAGTTCAAAGCATGAGAATGGCCTTCTATTTATAGGCAAGAGCTTGGCCCTCTCCTCTCTCTCTCTCTAAGTCTCACCTTGACACTTGGCAAGAGATCATGGAAGATCAATGCAAGAATCCTAGGGTTGCATGGCTATGGTGTCCTTAGATTGGATTCTTGAATCAAATGGATGGTTGAGATTATAATGGTACATGATCAAAGGGTTGAGAAGTTGCAAGGTGTTCAAGAAGTACATCAAATCAAATCCAACTTTTAAGCACAAATCAAGGAAAAATCCTAGGTTTGCATGGCTATTTTTGTACAAAGATTGATCTTGGATCAATTGGATGGCTAGGATTGATCCTTGGTGGGCAAGAAAGATATTGGTACAAGATCTAAGGGTTCAAACTATTGCAAGGTGTCAAAGGAGTACAATGGAGTTTAATGGAGAGTTAAATACACCAAGGATTTTGAAAGATCAAGAATATCATGGGAGGTACAACCAATCTTCCTCTCTCTTTCCTCCTTCCTTCCTCTCTCTCTCTCTCTCTCCCATTCGGCTCTCTCTCTCTCTCCTCTCTTGCTCTCACATGGTATATATATATATATGTATATATATATATATATATATGTATGTATGCAAGTAAACCATTACAATAGTAGTGCTTTTAGTACCAAAAGATCTTAGGGCTAGAAAGACTAAGATTTCCCTTTGATTTACCCCAATAATTTAATGCACAAAATCACATGGGAAAATCCAAGACTTGATTGTTTAATAAAATCCTTGTACTTTGTGAAAGACTAACCCTTTTATCCATTGGGTAATAAATCCCCTAACTTCTATTGTCCAATGGACAATAGTAATTAGGTAACTTTTATATTAAAATAATGGATACTTTGGCATATGGGGTTAAAAGAAAATATTAAATTAATCAACCCATGTACTATGTTGGAGAGTAAACTTATTACCCAAAGGATAATAATCCTCCTAGTTCTTATTGTCCAATGGACAATAGTTACTAGGGAACTTTTAATATTAAAATAATAAAAAGGGTACTTTAAAGTAATCAAAAAGTTACTTTTTACTATTCATAGCACTTTAACCAAGTAAACATTTAATATAAACAAATGGGGTTTCTATTATCCAATGGACAATAGTTTCCCTAACATTCATTGTCCAATGGACAAAGAATAAAGCCAAAATAATTAAATGAAAAAGAATATTCAATTCTTAGTCTAGGGTTCAAAAGGTTCAAAAAGTTCACGAGGGGCAAAACGGTCATTTTGCCAAGACTAGGCAACTTTTCGGTTTAGTTACCCTAACCGGATAGTTGGATGCTAACTAGGCTTGCTAAGTAGGCTAAAGCGCAAGAAATAAATTTTGAAGGGCAAAAACGTAATTTTGACAAACTTTGGAAATTAAAAGCAATTACAATAAAATTCAAATATTTAACGAAATTTTTTTAACGACCAAAAATCAGGGTCGTTACACGTTTATTATTTTCTCGTTTATTAATGTTGTAACCGCGGACTAGATCCTGTATAAAATTAAGTTTATTTTCTTTTTTATCGGTTAAAAGTAATGTCTCATTTTTATGCTTTCTCTTGTGCTTTAGTTATGTGTGAGTGGTCGTTTGGCCAAGTCTCGGGATAATCTTTCCCAAGGACTAAGGTTGTTATTCGGTTCTCAAATTTTTGGGTTTTAAAAGCATGATTCTCGGAATAGGGCTTTACTTGCATTTTTTGGTCTAAACAAGGGGTGTTAACTCCTTGGTAAAGAGTTAGTCAAGCGATCTTGGCCAGCGGCTCACTGAAAGCTTGTGGCCTCCTATGTGTTCAATAAATTTGTCAAACAGGTTGGTTCGCCTCCGTTTAAACACATCTTCCAATAAGCGTAGTCGGTAAAGCTAAATTTTTCGAGCGTGAGCACCCGGTCGTGACTCTCGCTTGAGTTATAATGAGAACAAGTAACAGCCTCTGTCAAGGGTTAGACAATCCTTAGACTTGCCTCTTTTAATTTATAAAACTTGCTTCTAGTCTGTTCCACTTTTACTTTCACTGTTCAAAGCAAAATCAAGTTGGCCGTCTTGAATGCCGCACTCCACCATATTAATCTACAATCCGATTAAGCTATCTTGCGAATTCTCTGTAGTACGATCCCGGTCTTACCAGTTTATTATGCTACCGACGATCTAGTCCTATACTTTGGGTTTTTTCCAATCTCTTATTTGAAGGTGAGTTTCGGAGGCTAAGCATTTTTTACGCCGTTGCTAGGGATTTTCTTTATATAGCTTATTTGGAGGATCGACAAACCACTTTAAGTATAGAAGTTCAATTAAGTTCAAACATAATGGAGTGGGAAACTAAGATTGTAATAGGGAAAGTCCACTTTGACCCTCTGTGGTTATCGTTATATGCAGATACCCCCCTCATGGTTCAAAACTGACCACATAGTCTATCTATGATTTTGAAAATGTGTGGATAAATCTCCTGACATCATATTTTTCATCCATATTAACGGACAAAACATTAAAAGATCGATATACCTTCATCATATCTCTTAATTCTTTATCTTTTTTAAACCTAACCACACCATTCCATATACCAAAAATTGAATCTAAACCATTGATATTGTAAATTTAGACAAATACTATATCAATGTCAAAATTCAAGTCAATTAAAAAATGAAAAACTCATGGTCGAATCGATTTTGTTATAAAATTAAAATTTCAAATTTGAATTTACTAAAAATTAGATCATTGGATTATTGATGCCTGATCAAGATGTTTTTGTACAAAGATACTTTATTCTTTATTTAATACATTATGAACGACTCATATTACATTCTAGAGGCGTTAAGATACACCTCCGCTAATATAGATGGAAAACATGATAGCAGGGGGTCTATCCGCACATTTTCAAAACCACAGATAGGTTATATGGTCAATTTTGAATCATGAAAGAGGTATCCACACATGACGATAACCACAAGAGGTAAAAATGGACTTTGCCCATTGTAATATAACACCATGGCACCACGCTGACCACGGCCCACTATGTTGACATTAACCCGATGACAGCCCCTTTATCTGCTTATGGATCCACTCACTTTCTCAAGTACTCGATAGTTGATAACTTGATACCAATGATATCATTACGTATTTTAATCCATAATATCTGTCATCTGACTCCATACTCGTGTTCCGCATTCGATCCCATACTAAAACATGGTGGGTGGCAAGTTTTAATACCAAATGTAGAATTCACTCTTCGAAACCACCTTGCAGGAGGAGTTTGCTTAAGAGCTTGATTGCATACAAAAGGTCAACTCCATACTTAATTGATGTGGGAGATTATGATATTGCGACTAGCTATTACTAGCATTTATTTTATATTTTAAATTTTTTTGGGAGGGACAACGAACTGGATATGCAAATAGGTTAGTCCACATATTTGTTATATACGGAGTACTATTCTCACAATAAATATAGCTAGTTGGGCATCTACATAGAACTTCCTTATATTTACCTCGGGAGTCATGAAAGCTAAGATCCCACCACGTACTATTAGCACGAAAGAGTATGTTAGTCCCCCTAAGCGGTTACGCAAACTTAAACTCAAGAATTGGACAAGAAATTGTATAATAACTCCCATTGAACCAACCACTCGGTCATTATATATTATCAAAAACACAAATAGATCGGAAAAAAACTGTAGTAATATTTTAAATACCTCACAAACGTGTGATATCTACCGTATGAGCAACTGGGAGAATATATTAAAGGCATTGGCTTGTCAATTGTCACTGTATTCCTTGTTGTAGCAAGATGTAAGGATGAGTCGTACCCATCAGCAATTCAATGCATATATGCAGTTGCCGTTAGGACCTTACCAATATCGCAAAGAAGAAGATTTGCGAAGGTAACGAGTCTTCCAAGAACTACTCCCCACCCCATCCCATCCCCAACCAGTCTACCTGTATCAGAAGACAGGGTCCAGACCCATGATTACAAAAATTGAATATGATGAATTTGGACCATTCTGTATCCAACCATTTTTTTTTGAATTTTTCTAAGCAAAAGTTTTTTGGACCATTCTCACAAGGCAGAGTTTAAATGCTGTTTAAATACGTTGGACGTCAGTCACCATTTGGTGAGTTGGCGGTGGGTGGTACTCATTTAAGAAGGAGAAGATAGAAAACAGACTTTTAGTCAGGAGAGCAAAAAAATAGTGCTTGTGTAGCCGAGCCTACACTATAATTGTGATGAATTTGCACATCTGCTGATGAATGTGAATATTGGACGAGATTGCAGACTCCGTAATACTATACGCCATCCATATTAGCTTAGGCCTATCAATGACTGGATTTGATCCGAATCCAAAAAAAGCTCAAATCCGATCCCAATCCCAATTAGAGAAATTGGGATTCGGATTGAAAATTCGATTCTGTTCCGAATTATATATAATTATGTACTACTTAAGTTCATAGATAATACTCTACGAGAAAAAGAGAGGTAATGTTAGTGGGTGAACAAAATCTGACAGTCAAGCTCATGAGTCAACGTAGTGACATATACCATAAATAACATCATCAAGAGAGCTGGCTCAAAATTAAAGGCCAGTTAGCTACGAAAGCGACAATTTGAATTTGCCTTCTCATCTTAGATACTCGGAAATTTAGGGATGGCAATGGGGCGGATCGGGTCGGATTTAACATCCCCCAAATCCGCCCCGTTCTATATCGGATCAGAGTCGGAGTGGGGGAAATCGGGGAGGTATCAGGGTCGGGAAAAAATCGGGACCCCATTCCACATAATAATTTGACTAGTTTTGTTCTTTTTAAAGTATTTTGATAAAAAACAAGAGATTGATGATTGATGAGAATTGAAAAAAATAGAAATAAAAAAAACAAAGACATAAATTAATCTTTTATTAATTGGTATATTGCTCTTATTATATCAAAACAATGAAATTTATTTAGATATATACATACAAAAATATAAATATCTATAATCGGGTTCGGATCGAGTTAAAACGGGGCGGGGGAAGCAAATGCCATTCCCGCCCCGTTTGCTTATCGGATAGGGGAATACCCGCTCGGATCGGGGCGGAGAGGTCGGAGGCGGGGACGGATCAGAGATAATTGCCATCCCTTTTTTTTTTTTTTAGTCAAACGGAAATTCATGCATTAAATAAAAACAAATATAAACGTCATTTGCCCAATAAACGGCATACAAAGATCATAAGACGACAAAAAGGCTACAAAGTCGTAAACCTAAGTTCTGAGATGTCCAACACCCATGGCATCCGCCAGGGCAAATTCCCTAGCTGCAAAAGGAATAGAGCTAGTTACAATTAAATCATCTTCTTGTTGCGCGCCTAGTGCTAGCAAAACAATCTGCAATTTGATTTGCTTGTTGGTAGATGTGGGTTATAGTTGAATTTGTTCCACCAGTAAGCCTTCTAACTTCTTCAATAATGTGGCATTGCGGATGATCAAGTGGAGACCCCTCATTGCAAAAGTTTACTGCAATACTTTAGTCGGATTCTATTATGACACTTGATATTCCTTTCTAAAAAATGACAGTGAGTCCTCTGTAAATATAGCCCATATTTCAACTTCCAAGCTGCTAGTGTCAGTTGCTTTCCCATAAAAGCCTAGAATCTACTTCCCATAACTGTCTCTAAGAACTCCTCCATAACCAGCCATGTTGGACGATTCATAAAAACAACCCTTCGTAAAAGCAGCCATCCCTACTCGCAATAGAGTATTTTTTAGGACCGTGAGGGACACCACACACACAAACGAACACAGTGATTTCAGAGAAAAACTCCCTTTGATTATATATTCACACAATATACAATAAAGATGAAAAAACTCTCCAAGAACCACACGCCGGTTCCTCTCCGGGAGGCCACAACCCAACCCCCCACGCTCGCCTCACCCTCTCCCTCACATTATGTCACACTCTAACCCTAATAGGGTTTACAACTATATATAAGGGACTCCAAGGGTAAATACGCTCAACACTCAATACTAAGGGTGTTACACAAAATAACCCCACCACTATGGGTGGACCCCAACAATCACCCCCTCCACCCAGAGTGGGTAATCATTGCATTCGTAGCCTTTCTAGCAAAGTGCCTGTGTCACTCCAAGTCTAGCTGCCAGCACCCCCTCACTGAAGTACTCCTGCTTGACTGAATGTCTCCTTACAAGACTAGATCTTCCAAGGCTAAACTAGCAGCGCTGTCCGGCTGCAATACCGACATCTCCGCCGATATTAAGCACCCATTCAATAGAGTGCTCGCACCCCCTTGATCGGAGTACTCGCATCCTCGAAGGACACAATTCGTGACTCTATCTCTCCTTATGCGACCGCACATCCTAAAGAGAATCCAATCACAATATCCACAAAGGAAGAGATCCCAGCGATGCATCGTTTGGTCTACATCTCCATTCCTCTGTCCAGAGCTCCCGTGAACATCTCCCAAACAACCAGTTGCCCGCCGTCTGCAGACTATTCCACACACAATTTGATTCGGTAACCGACACTCCTGTACATCTCAGGTCATGACTCCTCGTACTCCAGTGCCCTTCCTGTGTGTCTCCGCAACTGTTGCTTCACCTGTTCATTATCACAAAAACTCATACTACTTGTCTCGTACCAAACAACAGCTTCATCTGTCTGTACTCTACAAGCATGTATCAGTTGCCCATCATCATCCTCATGCAGCCCAAATCACAACTGCAACTCTTGATGATAGGTCTTCAAACCCAATTGAACCAGACTGCCTCCGATCACTGTTAATCATCTCCGCAAACCGTCGCTCAAGTAAGCGTCTGTGTCACTACCAACCCGAGTGTATCCTTGCTCACTAGCTCTGCGCATGTTTGCCCCGATCAACTTTCGATCCCTGCAAGTCTGCTCCGTCTATCGTCTCTTCCGTTCGAACGGCCATTGCCGCCACCTCCAAGCTCCTCCGGCAACGTGCTACCCCAATCCGTGATTATCTCCTCGAGGTGAACACAACTCAGTGCTCAAAACTCGTCTTTGATCATCCACGACCTCAGGCTTTTCAAAACAGCCTCTCTGCCCGTCGCCGACTCCGCCCGCTGCGATCGAATAGCCTGTGCGACCTCCTCGGGTGACAAAACACGAGGTTTGTGAGCAAACTTTTTTTTTTTTTTAGAAATCGAACCCGTGATTTTTCCGGTGACCCTCTTCTTCAACCCCACTCTGATACCAATTGTTAGGACCGTGAGGGACACCACATACACAAACGCACGCAGTGATTTCAAAGAAAAACTCTCTTTGATTATATATTCACACAATATACAATAAAGATGAAAAAACTCCCCGGGAACCACACTCCGGTTCCTCTCCGGGAGGCCACAACCCGGCCCCCCACGCTCCCCTCACCCTCTCTCTCACATTATGACACACTCTAACCCTAATAGGGTTTACAACTATATATAAGGGACTCCAAGGATAAATACGCTCAACACCCAATACTAAGAGTGTTACACAAAATAACCCCACCACTATGGGTGGACCCCAACAATATTAGTTGTCAAAAGTGACACTTTCTTAATTTTGGGTAGAAATGTGCTTTAAATTAAAGTTAATGTCCTCACCTGCAATGTATTGTCTTGTGTCTTTTATAAGAGAAACTCCGTTTGGTTTAACTTTTCAAGAGTAATTTTTAACTTTCAGCACAGTTTTTAATAAATATTTTTTCTCTATCTCTTTTCACTTATTATCATTTAACTCTCAAAAATAAATTTTTAAAATATCAACGAAACAAAGTGTTTTCGGATCAGATCTCTTTCTTCCAATGAGAATAAACTCTCTCCGCCAGGGTTGGGAAATCCCAGTTTTCCTCCAAACCAATAATATGCTCCACTTCATCAAATTGTACTAGGAAATGGATGAAACACGTGGTTGGTTGTTCAGTCCTCCAACTTGAGTTAAACCTTTTTCAGTACTCCTCCTCCTACTAGTACAGTAGTACTATACTACTACTCCTGCAAGCTAAAAACTTAACCAATGAAAAAGTTTTCTTTTCTTTTCTTTTTTAACAAAAACCGATCAAAAGTTTAACCTACGAGATCACTTAACCTATGACTTGATAACCCTTTTTTTTCAACGGTCAGAGGTGTTTGTGTCAGTTTACGTGTTCATCGACTATTTCTCTCTCTAATCGATCAAAAACAGGTCTTTCACACAGGAACTACGGGATTTTAAAAAAAATTATTCATGTTATATGACAATATTGATACATTGTCTATAGAACAGATATTTGATTATGAGAACCCTAGAAACTACAGCTACAGTCATCATAGGGTTCAATTCATGGACCACTTGTAGAAGGCCGTACCATTCTCGACCTTTATTTCAAAAATGAAAACTCCATCAACTTTTGATAAGCAAAATTAAAATGGATGGAGGAAATTTTTATGTCCCTCGCATCCGGAGTCCACGGATACAAGAAGTTGAATCAATACTTGATGTAGGGGCCTATCATAGATCGATGTGACCGTCATTATCATTTCATTTTTGATTATTTTACTTGAATAGTTCTTGGGCCTGATCAAATAAGCTGAATATGAGCCCCAAACAAGCCTTGCAATGTTGGGTACCACACATGACACATGGGAGATTCGTGCATAGAGCACAATAAGAAGCTGGTTATGACCAAATTAGGATGAGGCCTAATACGGTACACGAAAAGATTCCAGGAAAGTGTCCAACAAAATCTGAACTATTTATTTTTCTTTCGGAAAATTTCAAAATAGCACCTGATCTTTTACACAAATTACACATAGACACTTGATTTTTTAATATTATCAAAAAAAACACCTGACCTATTTAAAAACTCATCAATTTTTCACCTATCGTTCACTTTCCATCAAAAAAACATACGGAAATGCTGAAATGATCTACACCTGGCTATTTGGAGGGAAACCAATATACATTTTGGGAGAAATATACATTACTCTATTGATTTCTCCTGACAAAACCCACCTATGGGGCCATGAAATTCCAATAACAACTATTTTTACTTTTTCTATAACTTTAGGTTTTATTTTTCTTTTGTTTTTTTCGCGTTTGTTAGTTTTGTGCCCACTTTTTGTGACTTATTGAATCATTTCGACAAAACGAATCGGAAAAGTATATTCGTTTTTTACTTTTACTCAAATATTTTAGAAAATAACCACTTTTAAGTCAAAAAAATTTACTATTTTCCAAAATATTTGGATAAATATATAATTTTTTTTACTTTTTTAATTCGTTTCGACAAAATGAATCAGGAAAAAAAAAAGTAAGGCGCAAAACTAAGAAACACGAAAAAAATTCAAATAAGAACAAAACTAAAAGTTATAGAAAAAGTTAAGCGAAATGGCGATGTTCCAAAATCCCCAAAAATCTTCTTCTCCTTCATTTGTCTCACACCATTTCAAGCTCTGCCGAATAAAATGGCACACAAATTTGATCCCCAAAATTTGCAATAACCAGTTCAACAAAAAAAAATATAGTTACAATAACCAAGATAAAGTTGTATAAGCATTACTCCCACGTATAACAAACCATTGGAACTCCATTGCCCATAGGTGGGGGTTGGCGGAAGAAATCAGTAGAGTAATGTATTTTTTTTCCCAAAATATATATTGGTTTCCCTCCAAACGGTCAGATGTAGGTCATTTCAGTATTTTCATCTGTTTTTTGATGGAAAGTTAACGGCAGGTAAAAAATTGATGAGTTTTAAATCGAGTGTTTTTTTTATAATATTAAAATGTCAGATACCTATGCTTAATTTATGTGAAATGTCATGTGCTATTTTGAAATTTTTCCTTATTCTTTCCGGAAACCTTTTCATGGATTCTATCATTTCCGAATTAAAGATTAGATTGACAAGGGTTTCACTGAATTCTTCTTCTTCTTTTTTTTTGGTCAAACGGAATTTCGGGTTTCACTGAATTCAACGCGTGGTCCAATAGACTTAAATTCACATCCCTCTGCTAGACTCTAGTCAGCAAACATTGTCAGTAAGCTCTAATTAACGAGAAATTTTTCAGTGCCGGGTGGGCACCACGTGTCCCGTGCCCGGCACCATCTCGGTCATCCAATGAAGTTTTGGACGGCCTAGATCTGTTCGGCTGTTTTAAAGTGTGAAATGACGAAAATACTCCTCGGCAACCGAACAGATTTGGGCCGTCCAAAATTTCATTGGACGGCCGAGATTGGTGCCGGGCACAGGACACGTGGTGCCCACCCGGCACTGAAAAATTTCTCCTAATTAACCGTGAATCTAAGGGTAAAACAAGAATTCGAACAAAATGCACGCATACGGATAAAAAAGAAAAAAAAGAAAAACAAAATGCATGCATAGACAAAATTTTACCGAAAACTTTGGATTGGTTTTGTCAAAGTATTGGTATTGCTATTGATTTTGGTCCAAGTTCACCTCGTTCAACTCATGAACCAAATCAGACGTCTCTAGACCAAACCGAAGTTACTGGACAGGGAAAAAACCGAACTTATCTAGTCCAGTTTGGATTTAAAATTCTCCAAATTGAAAATTTTGTTGGAATGTAATAAAATTAGCCAAAAACCTGACGAAAAAGAACTGGTATGACCCCTGACTGTAAGACCGCCGGGTGTGAAAATTACCAAAGTATACGTGGAGGGAAGGGAGGGGGAGACAAGAAATCACAACCCTAGTATATTCACAATTTCTTTTCCCATTTACATCAAGAGTACACCTAAAGGTGGTAAAATTAATTGTTCACCTGTTAGACTGAAAAATAATAATATTTTCTTAAAAAACTAAATATACTGATAGCCCCCAAACAAGCTCAAAGAAGAAAAACCCAAATCACCCCAAAAAAAGATACAGTAAAAGGGAAGAAAAAAGGAAATAAAAAAAACCCATTCAACCCACCTTAGAGGCACATCAACCATACCCCTCTCACATACAAGTGGGTCCCCACCTGTATGTGAGAGGGGTGTTGTTGATATGCCTCTAGATGATGTGCCTCTACATTTTTGTTTTACCTTTTCCCTTAGGGACACCTCACATTTCTTCCAGGCCCACCGTAGTAAAAATAATTCCCCCACACGTTATTAATCCCTCCTCTTATATCGTAACAATTCGGGTGATCCGCTAAAACCCGAAGATTCGATACGGAAATCAAGCTGTTGTCCCAGTCAACCACTTGTAGATTACGAAAATAAGATGCTTTTCCAAACCCTTCTCCGGAAAAATGCCCGCTACCCATTTGGGTCAATGTGTGAGTACCCGATGGCCTAGTATTCACGACTTCTCCACCAAATTGGACCATGTTTGCGTGGTTCCGCAAGTGCGTGAACAAGAATGAGGGCCAGTACCCAACTAGGGGCCCGGATCCAAATTGAAGCCACCAATTCCCATGCTTCGGATCCTGCATAAATTTGTTGCATATTACAATGTTGATGTTCTTGGTATAAGAAAGAGATTACACATATTCATTACAACCCATGTGAAGTGTGGCTACGGAAATGATGAAAAAGACAAAAAGCTACTAGAAAGGACTAAAGGGGAGAAAATTAATGGGCAAGCAAATTATACTCTAGTCCTTTAATATATATGGAGTATGAGAGAAACCGTGAACATATTTTTCGCAAATTTGTGCAATTGCAATCGTCCGTTGCCGCAATCAATAGTTGAGATTCATTTTCAATTTTAATCGTAAATTGGGTTTTGTTCTGGATCGTCCAAAAAGCTCTTTGGACGCACGCGATTGGATTCCATAAACCAATTTTCACAGTATCCTCTGTAGAGAAAGATATATATTCTCATGGAGTACATGTTTTTGGAACTCTAGTCCTTTTTAAGTTGGTCAAGATACTCCACGCTCTCATGTAAATTCAAACTAATTTAATTAAGGGTTGTTGAAGTACTAGACAAAGGCATGTGAATTGTATTGTGGGGGTGGCTCATGAATTCTAGTTTAGCCTTTTGGGTATGTAAAAAAGAAGAGAATCTTACAAATACCATTTGCTCCTGAAGTATACAATAATACTACTACCTGCGAGAGATTGGCTTTTCCCAAACCTTTTGGCATAAGAATTTAGTTGCATAATGCTACCTTGTGGAGGATGGACCCCACCAACCAATCGTTTTATTACTATCACTATATACGGAGTGCGTTTTCGCTAGATTAAATACACTTAAAGTTTATAATTTCACGGCTTTCTGGGCAGATTATTCTCTTCGCATACATCAACTAAAATACTACCACTTAGCGAAAATAGTTTAATTATTGTCATTAGCCTATAGTCCGTTTAATTTAGTGAAAATGTACACAGTCCACATTTTTAAAACATGGACAAAAGCCTCCTAATTGGTCTTGGACATATGGATTCTAATTACAGAACAAAAACAAGGAAATCCATCAGAATTTCATAAGCCAAAATCATAGGATAGGAAATCATCAAAAGTTTACCTTCCAAACTAATAAGCTGATATCATATTGACCACCCTTGTACGACGACCTAGGGGAAATCGCAGCCCCAATGGCAATCCTATTGTTTGTTTGAACGAAACCCGAACACAGCAAATTGTAGCATCCGGTCGTTTGGTACGCATCGCTCTGCAAATTAAACCACAATTAATTGCTTCGTCTTTTTATTTTTCAGAGAATTATTTTTAAAAAGATCAAGTTCAAATGTAACAGAACACTTACAGTCCAGTAAGTGAAGAACCTTGGGTAGCTGTCTCCATACAGCTCTGGGCTAACCTGCGGGCGATTTGTCAATTTTGGAATTTGTGGCAAAAATTCAAAGCAATTAATGAATTTCGAAAGTTGTTGAAATGTCACAGTATACTTTAAAGGACAGTGCATACATTAGTTTCGGGTCTTTGAAAACACCATTACACTGCAAATAATACACAAAACCGCGTTTCTTTTTGTTTTTGATATTTTCATCTATCCTTCATTTTTTTTTCAATTGCAAAAACCGCGGTGTTTACAACGAGAAAAATCGCAAGTTCGACTTTCACCGACAACAGAATTATGGCAGAGGCAATTAGAGGTTTACCCGACCATTAATTCAGGACTCTATGATTAGATGAGATGCATGCGTAAACTGACAAGAAATTCGTATACATATATGTATATGTAGCCTAGGTACCTGCCAACCAGCTTCAATGGTGTTAAGATCGTTCCCAAATGAACCAGAGATGACCCACATCTGTGACAAGCTGAATTCATATTGGTTAGCTACCCGAGGTGCCCATACATTTATACTTGCTTTTGCTCCATAATACTCTTGTCCACTTACGTACCCAACCGCATGCTGCACAACCCAAAATTTACCAAACATTATTAATACTCCTATATGTGCAAATACGTTTACCATAGATGGATGTCTGATTCCGGAGTTCTGAAATTAACGATCGGGCACACTCTCCCATAACTGAAGGTTTGTAATATATGTACAGATATTAGATATATATCCACTACAAACATGTCTTTATTTTCCAGGGCCCTTTGTTCTCTAGGAGTCGGCTTCCCTCCAATTTACCACCATCCAGTTTGGGGTCCAGTTTTTGTGGAATTGTTCACCTTCTGAGCTTGCCGAGAACATCGACCATGTCAGAAATCACGTTGATCGGATACAGGTTGATATAATATCGAAATAGACTAAGATTCAGATAATTGTGTCAAATGTGTTACAATCAACTATTGCACTTTTTCTTTTTGTTTTTGCAAGCTTAATGAGTTTCAAAATCATATCAAACAGTATCTGATCAACATGATTTCTGATGTGGTCGATGTTTATGGCAAGCTCTAAAAGGTGAACGATTTCGATCATCGTTACTTTTGTTGCTTCTGTAGAAATCAGAATTTTCTCAAAGCATGAGAGTTGAGATAGTTGAGATAAAAGATTATAACAAGGAAAGCTAATTTCTGGTGCAAACATTCAATGAATGACATTGACAATACCCTTAAGCTTTGAAAATAAGTGAAGCCAGACCACCAGACAAACATGGAATTCCGTAATTTCTGAAAAAGTTTAAAGTTTGTACCCGGATTCAATAAATGGTAGTAATAATAAGTAACTGACAGCCACTAATAAAATTTAGAATCCAATATCTTCATCAAAAATTAAATTCTCTGTTTCCAATTAATTTCTTTCACGAGTTTCCCATCTTTAATTTTTCTTCCTGTCTTTTCTCCCGACAGTCTCCGATCGGTCAAAAATAAGCCATTCACATCTGACACTAAAAGATTCAAAAAAAAATATTCGCTCGCTGCCTTACCCCAAGAATCTTACTTCAGGCCTGCCTCTTGAAAACGAATTATAGGTTTTTTTTTGGAAATTGAATTTTACACTCCTTTTTTGACAACTACACTCTTTTTTTTTTGTATTCTAGCAAAAAAATTACATATACTTTCAATACAAAAATCCAAAAAAATGAGTATGGATGTTAAAAAAGGAGTGTAGAATTTAATTTTCTCTTCTTTTTTTTCCCTGTTTTTGAAAACGTGTTTTTGAGAAGCTTGTAACTGACCTCATGGCCATTGCTAGAAGAGTCCCGTCGAATAGGCCGTCGAATTTTCCTTCCGAATCTTCGGATGGAACTAGCTCTCAGAACATCTTGTTCAGTTGTTCTTCTGATTGGAATTGTTCCTTCTGGACATGATTCCCCACTCAAGCTCCACAACTGATGATTTTCCGATTCCATTTCATCTGGGTTTTCGCCTTTTGGTGTCTCTGGTGATTCCTGTGAAATGAAATTGTCCAAACTCTTTAGTAAAATCCGATCACCCAAAAAAAAAACCACTCTTAAAGTAATGCAATTCCAAAGCACAATATATACAAAAATTCAAATCAATAAATAGGAAAATGATGCTACCAATGGGTTTTGCCCTTTTAATTGAGGGTGATCAAATGCTGGTTGTTGATGAGAGAGAACACAGTCTATCAGATCACCATCTGGACTCTGCAACAAAAACGAATTTCTCAGGGAAAAACAAGAGAGCAGAAACAGAGCCAAAAACAGGGGAAAAGGTATTCAAGATGTTCAAAAAGGAGGTGGAAAATATATGTTTACTTTTTTTGATAAACCCAATGATATAAAAAACACAACCAAATCAGAACGCAAAACTTGAAAATCTACGAAAACAAAATAGTAATCAAAGCGAGTGTGATGTTCTGTACCCAGACAAATTTTGCCAATATTTAGCGACAGAAAGAACCTGAATTGTTTTGTTAGATGGTTTATTGATTTTCTCGAGATGAGCTCTGATCATTTGCAACTTCTGTAGCTCTTCGGTGGGTCGGAAGGTTTGATTGGCCTGGTTGAAATCGTACGAATGGACTGGAAAAACAGAGGAAGTGACAAGGAAGAAGAAAACAACAAAAGTAGGAATGATTGGGGAGGTCTTGTAATAGATAGGAGCCATGTTTGGGGAGTTTGTCTTGTTTCTTGATTCTTGTACTGTGTCTATTGGTGAGTTTGTGCGTCGGTGGTGTTGTCTTCTTCTGTGATCAAAATGGCACCATTTGCTCTGGGCTTTTGCTAAATCCATCATGCGAAAACCCAATTCAGAGCTCCAAAAACCCCCAAGAACAAGATAACCCCTACGTAATTCTCTCTCTCTCTCAAGCCTCTCTCTCTCTCTCTCTCTCTCTCTCTCTCTCTCTCTCTCTCTAAAGTCTCAAGCTTCTATACCTTGGTTTATGTTCTGATGCGTGCGGTTCTCGGGGCATGGGCAAATAATAAAGCGGTTCAAATGGGTTGTGCATTTTGGAGAGTTTTACCCATGTGGGCGTGGAGGAATTAATAATGGGTTGTGATCAAAACATGCACAAATTTTAACTTTTGAAAGCAACTTTAGAGAGAGAGAGAGAGAGGGAGAGAGGGGTATGGGTTTGGGTATGTTATGGTATGTGTTTCCATTCTCCAATACAAGGACTGAAACTTTAGCTTTTTGTGCTAATTTTTACGGGGTCAAAAAAAATCAAGGTGGGCTGCTTGTTATTCCTTACTTCGGGTTTGAGGACAAATACCAGGAATTACACTTGATTCTGGGTTTCCAAAGTTCTTTGCTTGGGGTGTCTCTTTCTCACCTCCCGAGATGTTCTTTCTGTCAGCCTATATACCCTATGGTCTCCATTCTTTCTTACAATTCCTATCCCTCAAAAAAACCAAAAATTGATTTTGGGTGCGTTTTCGCTAGGTAATAGTCATTCTCAAGTTATTTTCACGAAATGCTATTTTAGTTGATATATGCAAAAAGAATAATCTCAAGCTAAATATCTAAGAAAACTTGAGCTTTATTAGTTCATTTAGTTTAGCGTAAATTAACACACCCTTTTAACAAATTATGCCAAGTGATCTGAACTTTTTTTTCTTAAAAATTGGCTATTCTTAATTAATTAGTTGAGATGTAAGTAAATTGATTCGAACACTCTGAATTATTAAAAAATCAGATATCATGAGAGCGTGTTTAACTACGACAATAAAAAGTGGATTTTTTCCCTAGCAAATTAACCAAACACAACTTTTGAAGATGATGTTTGTTTGGATTGTGGCCTGGGGGCACGCGCACCAAGCTAATAAGATATTTTTGCATGCTTATTAAAGCATCAATGCATGCGTGCACTAGATTGCTTATGTTTTTATCTATGATGAGAAATACTTATTTACGGAGGTGCTGTAAACAGTTTGTTTGCAGCACCAACTAATCACAACCGTCTAAAAGTATTCTGAACGGTCCATATTTTAATAAAACTTTTCTGGGGAAGAGTTAATTTCCGGAAAAAAGTTTAACTCTCCCCTTGAAATGTTTCATTGACATCCCAACCGTCCAAAACACTTTTGAACAGTCATGATTGAGTACTGTAAACAAGTGTTTGCAGCACCTCCGTAAATAAGATTTTCTCCTTATCTAATTGACACCCATTTCAACACAAACTGTGACAAATTCATATCGAGCTTTTCTGGAATAATAATATTCTCTTCTCTCCCATACTCTTGTACATGTAGTTACGTTCGATATTTGATTTATATCAGAAAATTAATGAGCCAGCTTCGAACGACTACTTAAATTTCTGAATACCAGCTTCTTTATTCAAGAATTATGCATAAACTGTGACTAAGGTTTAAAGTTTCGTATGTTTAGCGGAGAGCGGCCAAAGATCACATTACGAATAATAACAGTATGAGTTTCATTTAACTTTTAAGACTTTTTGGAAGTTTTGTCTTTATTCAAAAAAAAAAATTCACATTCGTTAGTTTTACACCAAATTTTTGTGAATTATTGATTCATCTCGACGATAAGAATTAGAAAATTCAAAATTTTTTAGTTTTACCCAAATATTTTTGATATTATCCACCTTTAAGCTAAAAAGTGCCACAAAAATTTGGTACAAAATTAACAAACGCAAAATTTTTTGTATAAGAACAAATTAGACTACTGTGAAAAGCAAGCCAAACTACCGAGAGAAAGTCAAACCTCAAATATTTATACCAAGAGTCCTTTGGACTCCTTGCCAAAATAGATTTTTAATTGGGAAATTTTCAAAATGGTACCTGAATTTTGCACCAAATGTCACAGAGACACCTGAACTTAAGTTTATTTTAATTAAACACATGTACTAACAAAATTCCCAAATTTAGACACATGAACTTAAGTTTATTTTAATTAAACATATGTACTAACAAAATCCCCAAATTTAGACCCCCGCCGTTATATTTCGTCCTAAAAATCGCTGACATGGCATATCCAATCCGTTTAAGTTGCCCGATTGCACGTGTTTTTAATAAGGGACGATGCACCCAAGCGAAACCCATAGGCAAACTTCATCATCCCATGTTGGAAAGAGTGCAATGGGGCAACTTAAACAGGTTGGAGATGTCATGTCAGCAATTTTTTGGGCGAAATATAACAACGGGGATCTTAATTTGGGAATTTTGTTAGTACATGTGTTTAATTGAAATAAACTTAAATTCAGATGTCTCTATGACATTTGATGTAAATTAAGTTCAGGTGCCATTTTAAAATTTTCCCTTTTTAATTTCTCAAAAATCCTTAAAAACATTAGGAAACAAAAATTGAGTTGTGGCGCATCTGGACGGACTTAACCACTATCCAGACGGAAAAGACCGATCGTCAAATATTCCGAACTAGCCGACCCTCCGAACGGACCATGCCATGCCAATTACTTTCACACTTTCATGGTTGCTACAACAAATGCTAATCGTGATGTGCATAAATTAACTCGTATGCTCGACTACTAAACAAAATACTGTAACTAATACGAGGCTTGTTAATTTGAGGACATCGTATACATAGATATGGACAACACGCACATAAATAAAGTGGGTTTTTGGCACCTTCTTTTCCACTTTTTACATTTTTGATGTTTGGCTTGGGCTTGCCCATGAGAGAACTCATTTTGGAAAATGACTTCTCAAAAATCAGCTTTAGAAAAAGACAAGTGGAAAGTAGCACATGAGGAACTTTTTGCATTTTCACATTTTTGCCCATTTTACCGCCAATTTTTTAAAAGACCATTTTACCATGCACTTGGGGGGTGTTTGGAGCTTACTTTTTGGCTTTTCATTTTCAACTTTTTGTCTTTTTGATTTTTTAGATTATAGTTAGAATGTATTTTGAAATTGGTAGAGTGTTTGGATGATATGTGTAAAATGCAATTTGCAATAGTAATAGTGTTTGGGAAATATGTAAGGAAAATGAATTATGAGTTAGTTTTTTACCATATTACCCCTAATTATTTATCACTGGTCCCGCTCCCTACATTTCAACCCTATCCTCCCCTCCCCCCTTTTACGTCCCCTCTCTCTCTGGATATGGATGTGGCTAACCGAACAGCCATGGAAGTCTGTCATACTCCGACGACGGAAGTCCCTCAGCGGTAACCACAGCCATCTCAAAGCAGCCCAAACCCTCCCTAATCCCGTCGACAGTGATTGTTGTGTTGATAAAGGTGTAATCTTTTCAATCCATGATTCTTAGGTTGAAAACAGCAACATCGGGGAAGAACAAACACACCCACATCGGAATATCTTAATTGGGGTTGATTTCTTATTTATCTGGTTTTGGAGATTTCTTATTGTTGGATTGATGATTTTTCTATATTAATTGATTTCTCCTTTTTTTGGGTTTTGAAATCGATCTGGTTTTCACAAATCAAGGTTTAGGTTGATCTTTTTTTGGGTTTTGGAATCGACAGTGGAAAGGATAATGTTCGAGAGTTTTGTGGAATAATGGACAAACGGAGAGGGTATGAATGTCTTTTGGCGTGGCTGAAAAACGAAAATGAAAAAATGAGAATGAAAAAAACTCCTCTGGACCTCTTTCTCACTTCTCTTCTCCTCTCTTCAAATCTGAAAAACCATTCTGCTGGAATGAGTTCTCTCATTCTCAGCCAAACAACCATAATGCAAAAAGAAGAAACGGAAAATGGGATAATGAGGCTTCCAAACACCCCCTATCTGTGCTTCCACTTTGAAAACATTAATTTGGTTCCAAATGTTTAGTATGTATTTTTATTTTCCTTTCATTTCTCACCAACTTTTTACGGTAAATTGCATTTCGTAGTCTTTTTTTTTTCCCCTTATGGATTTGAGTTAATCGTTGCTCCCTCTGTTCCAAATGAGTGACTTTTTTGGAACTCCGTGTCATTTTAAAATGTTTATATCTTTTAATTTATGAAGTTTTATGCGATTTTAAAAACTTTGTTTAATAGATCAAACTAATTAAAATCTATCAAATAAAATTCATATTACATATTTTTTAATATTCATATTGAAATATATAAGCAATTGAAAATAATACGCTTTACCAAAAAAAAGTCACTCATTTTGAAACAGAGGGAGTATTTTGTTTTGTAACTCAAAAGTTGAAAAAAGCCTCCCAAACGTCCGAGATATATAAGGCCCCACCATAAGAATCAACCCAAAATTAACCAAATCTTCACGAAAAAAGAAATCTTACCGCTTTATTATCCAAATATTAATAAGCTGTAAAATGGAGTATATGCTCTGGATTTAGTCGTAGTGTTTGCTTGTATTATGTGAGCACAGAGTTTGGGTTCATATAGCTTTATCAATCTAGTTCTCTTTCTCGGGCTCTGGCAATGATGCTTGCCGCCCAAGCTAGCAGTAGTCCCACTTTTTCTTCTGTATTTCACTTTTCAATTTTAGTGGTTATCTTTTCGATCTTTTTACGATTTCTTTTTGTGTGTGTAAAATTGCACTACTTATGAGATGCCTACTGATCATACCAACCCACTTCTGATTGCAAAAGAATGGAATTTAGGGGGGGGGGGGGGTTTCCGACGGTACTCATGGGTTCTAGGGTCAATTTATACGTATGTCGACAAACTCAGTCCGGTCAAAGACAGACTATTTAAACTGAAACTAAGAAAAACTCATAAGAAATTACTTTTCTTGTGTCCTGACCCGAAGAATTGGACTTCGGTCAATTTTGTGAAATTTTTGGCCACAAGGTCATGTAGCTATCTTCAAATACCAATATTCGCAAGGAAATGAAAGAGATTCAGATATGTGGAGTCATTAATTCTTCTTCATATATACCCTGGCATCGAGAGTTTAATTCTGTCGACCTACCATCTGTGCCATATTTATCTCTCTTTACAGAACATCAAATTTAATGTAATCCGGCAGTGCCACATCATACTACAGAAACCTGCCACCCTTTAAAATCCACACAAATTTAAACCAGGGCTTTAGCGGGAATTTTGTATTGTCATAGGAGTATTTAACTTTGTTTTCTTTTAAAGTTACGCTAATCGATTTTCTTTATAGTTTTTGTTCAAAATATTTGACTTTTCTGATTTATTTTGACGAGAGAAATGGGTAATGTAAAAAAAGTATGAACCGGACTTGAAAAAAGTTCAAAAAATATAGAAATGAGCAATATATATATAATTATATAATTATCTTTTTTAATATAATTTTTGTCTTTCGTAAATTTTTACAATTTTTAATTATATTTTTTTATTGAATTGTACATGTGAAGTTGAATTAATAATTCCAAAGAACTACTCTAATTGAATAAGCGGAAAATTTGGCAATCTAGTCTTTTGGTTGGCATCTTACCTTCTTTTGGTTTTGGTTCTTGGGTGGCGTATGCCGGTGTGCCTGTGATCCTTTTTTGTAATCCTTTCAAAAGATTAATTAAAAAAATTGCAGATTAAAAAAAAAAGTTGGCAACCTGAAACTTTATTAATCTCCCGCTCTAGCATTGGCGGAGCTAGGATTTTCGATAAGTTGAGTCAAAAATTTAAACAATATGTAATTCATGAACAAAACCCTTGATTTGTTTTGAGAAACGAATAAACTAGCGCTACATTTGGAAATTTTGTGGGTGGAGATTCTCTTTTGTCTCTCTTTTTTTCTTGAGCACAAAACCTTTATATGAACTGGGCAAAAATAAATTTTAAAGTGGGGTCAAATTAGTAAAAAATAAGGTAAAAATTATACCTATTTCCATGAAAATTTGGCAACCAGTGGGGTTCGGCTGTTCACCCATATTTCTATGTCCCTCTGCCACTTGCGCTAGCCAGTTTTTAACATAATTTGTTCCTCCTCAAATAGATGCTTTTGTTAACCCAAAGCTTAAACGGAAAGGATTTCAGTACTAAGTGCTCCAAGTGTTGGGAGTCTGATCTGCCTGAGATTCTCTCGTGTGTGTAGATCCAATCCATTGGGAGAATATTAATGAAGACCACATCACATCGCCTGGAAGGCTAATGCCTTGTTTGGATGGTGTTTTGAAAATTGTTGGGTTTGATTTTTGGGATAATGAGTTGAGAGATAAATTAAGTTAATAATTGAAGGTAGAGGTAATGAGTAGAGAGAGATGAAAATAATGATTGGAGATATAGATATGAGTGGAGAGAGAAATGAGAGTAATGATATGCATACATAGATTCCGTAAGAGAAATGGATGACTCTCACAAAAGGGACACTTATTACACATCCACATAAGAGAGACTTGGTGTGTTACACTTTTTCAAATAAGTATTTATTTTTAAATAAATACTACTTTTTTTTTTGAATTACAAGTGATGTATTGGAAGAGAATGACATATCTCGTAAAATAAAAAATAAGTATTTAAAAAATAAGAACATTAGCAGAACGAGACCTTTTTACATTTCCAAAAGAGAAGATGAAAACAACACAAAAGAAACATACAAAAGAACACAGTACCGAACCATCACAACCATCCAGCTACCTTCTTTATGTCTTGATATGTGATTCACATCCTATTAATTACTCTCTCATCGTAATTGTTTAGATATTTTTAGAGTTCGTGTCACTTTTTAATTTATTATATCTTGTAATTTATGAGATTTTATGTAATTTTAAAAAAATTATTTCATAATACTAATCAAGATCTATTAAAATATTCATATTGCATGCATATAAATAGTATTAGTACTAATTGAAAATATAACCTATTTACCATTCGGTTATGATGGATTCCGATGGAACGATGGACTTAAAAATGGGAACAAACTGAGTATTTAACTTGGAATTCGGAATGCTTCACGGTATACTATAGTTTACGCCGCAAACAATTGTAGTACTGTATGTACTCCAGGGTTTTAAAGTTTATGTACTCAATGGTTTTTAAATGGTAAAGGGATAACCCACATGCACATGGAAGGAATGAAACAACATGATCAGTAAAAGTGAATATGTTGATTTTGTTTTTGTTTGCTTCATGCATGCCTTGTTGCATCAATCATCATCAACTGATCCTCTCTCTCTCTCTCTCTCTCTCTCTCTCTCTCTCTCTCTCTCTCTCTCTCTCTCTC